>CAUYLG010040554.1:0-10713 GCA_963573385.1 Cacajao melanocephalus
GCATTCTAGCCTGGGCAGTAGAACAAGAATCCTGTTCTCTCTCCCTCTTTTTCTTCCTCTTTCTTTCTCTTGTACAGTCTTTTTTTTTTCTTTCTTTCACTCTCACTTTCTTTCCTCTCTTTTTCTTTCTTTCAAAAAATAATAATAATAATAATAATAATAATTGTTTGAATAATCTTTAATTAATATTAAAATAATGAAGATATGAACTTATTTCTGTTTTTGAGATAATTTTTTTTTGTTTCTTTCTGAAAGAATATGTAAAACACAAATAGTAGCCGGGCATGGTGGATCATGCCTGTAATCCCAGCACTTTGGGAGGCTGAGGCGAGTGGATCATGAGATCAGGAGATGGAGACCATCCTGGCTAACACAGTGAAACTCCATCTCTACTGAAAATACAAAAAATTAGCTGGGCATGGTGGCACTTGCCTGTAGTCCCAGCTACTCTGGAGGCTGAGGCAGGAGAACCGCTTGAACCCAGGAGGCAAAGGTTGCAGTGAGCGAGATCGCACCACTGCACTCCAGTCTGGGCAACAGAGTGAGACTCTGTCTCAAAAGAAAAAAAAATCATGATTCATTATCATTGGTAATGAAAATGAAAGTCAGAAATTCAACAGGGAAAGTTTACTTTTGAGCCAGGCATCCTGGCTTATACCTGTAATCCTGCAGTTTGGGAGGCCAAGGCGGGCAAATCACCTTAGGTCAGGAGTTCGAGACCAGCCTGGCTAATATGGTGAAACCCCGTGTCTACTAAAAATACAAAAATTAGCTGGGCATGGTGGCAGGTGACTATAATCCCAGCTACTTGGGAGGCTAAGGCATGAGAATTGCTTGAACCTGGGAGGCAGAGGTTGCAGTGAGCCAAGAATGTGCCACTACATTCCAGTCTGGGTGACAGAGTGAGACTCTGTCTCAAAAAAAAAAAAAAGTTTACTTTCCATTTTTTACTCTTCTTCCATATGTCTTTACCCTATGCACATATTTACCTTTTTACCATATGCACATATTAGATTTTCTTAAAGAAATAAAGGAATTAAACAAAATTTGCCAATGCAATCTTTTGTAGCATTACCATCAAATAGCATTTTTTTTAAAGGAAAATAAGCCAGGTACAGTGGCTCACACCTGCAGTCCGAAAACTTTGGAAGGCCAAGGCAGTCAGAAATCCCTTGAGCCTAGGAGTTCGAGAGTTCGAGATCAGCCTGGGCAACATGGTGAAACTCCTTCCCTACAAAAAATTATCCAGGCTTGGTGACATGCACCTGCAGTCCCAGCTACTTGAGAGGCTGAGACACAAGAATCACTTGAGCCCGGAAGATGGAGGTTGCAGTGAGCTGTGGTCACAACACTGCACTCCAGCCTGAATGATGAGAATAAGACCTTGTTTCAGAAAGTAATAATAGCTTTTTAAAAAACTATTGAAAATTAAAAATGGGTTCAACTTATGGTCATTAAAGTATAACAAACAGTTATATAATTGATATGGTTAGGCTTTGTGTTCTCACCCAAATCTCATCTTGAATTGTAATCCGCATAATCCCCACATGTCAAGGGAAAGAACTGGGGGAAGTGATTGGGTCATGGGGGCAGTGTCCGCAATGGTGTTCTCATGATAGTGAGTGAGTTCTCACAAGATCTCATGGTTTTATGAGTGCTGAACAGTTCCTGCCTCACACACTTGCTCTCTGTCCTCTTCTGCCATGACTGTAAGTTTCCTGATGCCTCCCTACATTTAACTGTGAGTCAATTAAACCTCTTTCCTTTATAAATTACCCAGTCTCTGGTAGTATCTTCATAGCAGTGTGAGAACAGACTAATCCAATAATTATATGCTATTGTTCTATATATGAATATATTATACATTAATATTATACTATACAGAGTTACCTATATTCTACAACTAATTCAACATACAGATTACCTGCAGAATTCACTTGTTTCTTTCATAATTATAATTGTTTTCTACCATAGCTCCTGCGCCTTTGTTACTTAGGTTTCCAGCCCTTGGTCTAATTGAAAACAAAGCGTCTTACTGGTGTGCCAGCAATAGAATTTAAAAATCTTTAGTCTGGAATATTGTAGTTTTGCAGATCTTAATGGCATTGCCCTTGACTGGAGACGCACAAGCAAATTCATTTCCTGTCAGCTTTGCTGAGACTAATGGGCTTTCCCACAGAGTTTTCACTGATCTTTTTTGTTTGTTTGGTTTTTGAGACAGTCTCACTCTGTCACCCAGTCTAGAGTGCAGTGGCACAATCCTGGCTCATTGCAACCCAGCCTCCCAAGTAGCTGGGACAGGTGCATGCCACCAGCCTGGCTAATTTTTGTATTTGTAGTACAGACAGGGTTTCACCACATTTCCCCGGCTGGTCTTGAACTCCTGACTTTAGGTAATCCGTCCACCTTGGCCTCTCAAAGTGCTGGGATTACAGGAGTGAGCCACCGCGCCTGGCTCACTGACTTCTATTGACAGTGCAGTGAGGGGGCTCTGAGCACAATGCCATCTGCTGGCAGAGTTCCTGGGAGAAAAGAAAGAATAATGCTCTGCAAGAAACTCCTTGTTTTTGGAAACTAGAATGTCAGGCTCTATCATAAAGGTTTTATTTTCCACTTACTTTAGGATATGTTCAGGTGATGGCAAGCAGCAAGAAGACAATTAAAAAGGCCTGAAATTAAAGTGCATATAAATGCTTCCACAAAACATTTAGAGTACTCCACTTTCCAGAACTTTGAGGAAAATATTAAATCCTGTGGTAATATCCGACGATTCCTCTCATACATTTGTATAATTGAGATCATTGTATAAGTAAATAAGAAGAAAATGAGAAATTGCGTGGCATGGTGGCTCACGCCTGTAATGCCAGCACCTTGGGATCCCAGGCTGAATGATCTTAAGGTCAGGAGTTCGAGACCAGCCTGGCCAACATAGTGAAACTCCTTCTCTACCAAAAAATACAAAAAATTAGCCAGGCATGATGGTGGGTGCCTGTAATCCCAGCTACTTCAGAGGCAGAGGCAAGAGAATAGCTTGAACCTGGGAGAAGGAGGTTGCAGTGAGCCAAGATCATGCCACTGCACTCCAGCCTGGGCAACAGTGCAAGATTCCGTCTCAAAAAAAAAAAAGAAATCTATGTATTTCTTTGTTGATAAGAATAAAGTGGCTTTTTAAAAAAGCAGAAATATCCAAAAAATTACTTATCCCACATATGTAAGATGTACATTAAAAAATATATCACGACTTCACCAAAAGACTGGCTCTACAGTCCCAGAAAATGGCACTGATAAATAGGGACTGCAGGATCACTCAAGCTGAATGATGATATATTTAGAAGTTGCTTTTGCACCAATCTAATAGTAAACTTGCACAGGGACAAACTTCAATTTCTGACCACTTTGGCACAAATTAGATTTCCCTAGAGGTCTAATGTGATGTGAAGAATAGGTAGTTTAAGCTAGCTCAGCAAGTCAGAAATCAGTGGAAAGTACTAGTACTGCCTGTAAATGATGATGTTGAGAAGTCAGAAGTTATTACACATTCGATTTCACCCAGACAAAACAAATTAAACAAACAAAGTAGTTGCAGCCAATGGTGTCCTGGGTGGTTATCTAACAGCCACTCCCACATTCCACATTCCCCTAAACACAAACACGAAAAATCTAGGTAACAATCCTATTGCAGGCTGGTGCCCCTTCTCAAAAATTGGTTCAAATTTACATCGTTATTGCAAGGGACAAGCAAGGCACAGATCTCAACCTACCTGCTTCAGAGCAGCTAGAGATGACAAACTCTTTAAGGAGAAGGACTGTGTGTTCTATCTATCCCGGTCTCCCCAACCCTTAGCTATACATGGATTTCATTGCATCCTCCACATATGTTTGTTCAAATGACAATTAATCAGAGTCCTATTTCAGTGTCAGGTGCAGTGGTTCACGCCTGTAATCCCAGCACTTTGGGAGGCTGAGGCGGGTGGATCACTTGAGGCCAGGAGTTCGAGACCAGCCTGGCCAACATGGTAAAACTCCATCTCTACTGAAAATACAAAAATTATTTTCAGTATTTTCCAGGGTGTGTTGGCTGTGTCTGTAGTCCCAACTACTCCAGACTACAATATGGTACCTTGACATCCTGAATATTTCAGGCTGAAGGAGTTCAAGAAATGGCATGTACAGGGAGGATTTTCTGGCCTTCTGAAGCAGGTCACAAGATGCCTCCTTATACCTAGAGGAGGGGGACATCTTTATCTCTGAAAACACAGGGACACCAAAAGGAATCTGAACAAAGAGTCCTTGCTAAGTACCCCCAGTTTATAACCATTAGATCATACACTTTATTCCTCCAATAATATTTCTCCACATCTCCACTCTTCATCAAACCCAGCATTAAAACACTTGGATTGGGGCCAGGCATGGTAGCTCACGCCTGTAATCCCAGCACTTTGGGAGGCTGAGGCGGGTGAATCACCTGAGGTCGGGAGTTCGAGACCAGCCTGACCAACATGGAGAAAATTGTCTCTACCAAAAACACAAAATTAGTCGGACATGGTGGCACATACCTGTAATCCCAGCTACTCAGGAGGCTGAGGCAGGACAATTGCTTAAACCCGGAAGTGGAGGTTATAGTGAGCCGAGATTGCGCCATTGCAATCCAGCCTGGGTAACAAGAGTGAAAGTCCGTCTCAAAACAAAAATAAAACACACTCAGATTGGCCGGGCACAGTGGCTCACGTATGTAATCCCAACATTTTGGGAGGCCAAGGCAGGGGCTCACTTGTTGTTAGGAGCTCAAGACCAGCCTCGGCAACTTGGTGAAACCCCGTCTCTACTAAAAATACAAAAATTAGCCAGGCGTGGTGGTGGGCGCCTGTAATCTCAGCTATTTCAAACCCAGCATAAAAACACTCAGATTGGCAGGGCACAGGCGCTCATGTCTGTAATCTCAGCACTTTGGGAGGCTGAGGCAGGCGGATCACTTGAGGTCAGGAGTTCAAGACCAGCGTGATCACCATGATGAAACCCCGTTTCTACTAAAAATACAAAAAAATAGCCGGGCATAGTGGCTGGCACCTGTAATCCCAGCTACTCGGGAGGCTGAGGCAGGAGAATCGCTTGAACGCAGGAGGAGGCGGAGGTTGCAGTGAGCTGAAATTGCACCACTGCAGTCCAGCCAGGGTAACAGAGCAAAACTTTGTCTAAAAAAAAAAAAAAAAAAAAAAAAGAGGAAGAAAAAATAAACCTAAATATTAATGGTGGTTATTTCTTAAATATAAGATTATGGATGTATTTTTTTTAAACTACCTTGAATATTTTTCAATATCTTTATTAGGAGGGCTTTTTACAAACTTACTTGGTTAGCCGTTTCCCCTGTGTGACTTTGTATATGTAAGCCTTCCATATGTATATTGCCCATCAGCTGTAGCTCACCCTTCCAAACAAAATTGTGTATGGAAATAATTTAACTAAATTAAGAATTTTTATGCCAACATTCACTGAGTTGTGTTACTCAGATTATTTTTATTTTTCTCATAGTTTGAAAAATTAAAATCCTTTCAATTTTTAGAAACAACTCACAGGAGATTTCAGAATATAAATTTGGTTTGACTTTTTTGTTTCAGGGATGAGTAAAAGCTGCTCAGTTAGTGAGAGGGCTGTGTGAAATGGGTGACTCTCAAACAAAAGCCATTCAGGGATTAAACGGAGTGAGACGGATTCCTAGAAAGACCAAATTTATGGGATTCACAGCATTCTCTCTTTCTCTTGTTTTCTTCTGAAATTTCCTAACTGCGCCCCTGATAGGTGCCTACTTAATGTGCAAATATATTTGCATAATGTATATATTTAATGTGCAACTATTTTTATTACAATGTGATGGGAACTCTAAGACAAGTTTGTATGTATTGAAGAGTAGGGCAATATGGCCACCCCAAAATATGCCAATTTGGCACAAGGGCTATTTTGAGCTAAAGACCCTTAAAAAACAGCTAGTGCAAGAAAAGTACTCTGACCTTTCCTTTTTCTTCCTAAAAACAGGAAATAAAATTCCCATATGGAAGATGTCCTCCTTATTCCAGAAGGAAAATAACATTTTTATCAGCGAGATGGGGAGTTAAGGCTGAGAAAAATCTGTACAAACCTTATCAAATTCACTCTTACCTTCCTACTTACTTTTCCACCATGAATTGCCCTAGCCGAAGCCTTTTTGTCTTGTCACATTTTCAGAAGTTTTTTTGTTTTTTTTTTGACATGGAGTTTCACTCTTGTTGCCCAGTCTGGAGTGCAATGGCACAATCTCAGCTCACCGCAACTTCCACCTCCCCAGTTCAAGCGATTCTCCTGCCTCAGCGTCCCAAGTAGCTGGGATTACAAGCATCTGACACCACGCCCAGCTAATTTTTTATTTTTAGTCTACACGGTGTTTCTCCATGTTGGTCAGTCTGGTCTCAAACTCCTGATCTCAGGTGATCCATCCACCTCAGCCTCCCAAAGTGCTGGGATTACAGGCGTGAGCCACCACACCCGGCCACATTTTCAGAATTTACTGCCCTTTGTCCAATTCAGTAAATAAGCATTCAACTCTGCTTCTTTCGGTATTCACTTCTATGTGAGAATTTTCATGTCATGTAAAGTTTATATTAAATAAATTTGTATGTTTTTATCTTGCTAATCTTTAGTTACAGGGGCCTCAGCTGGAAACTTAGGAGGGTAAGAGGGAAAGAATGTTTTTCTTCCCTTACAGTATCCCTCACCACTTCCTCTTCCTTCACTTCCTTCTTAACCAGAATGAACACTCCCCCAGATCCTACCCTTAGTTCTCGTCTCTCACTACATGTTCCCTGTGCTGATGCTTCTCAAAACGTAGTCCTTAGACCAATGGCATCAGCAACATCTGGGAACTTGTTAGACATGCAAATTACTGAGCCCTAATTAGACTGAATCAGAAACTCAAGGGTGTCAGGGCTGCAACATGTTTTAACAGGCCCTCGGAAGATTCTTAGACATGCTAAAGTGTGAAAAAACAAAACCACAGCCTTCATGCAATCCCATCCACTTACAAGACTTCAGTTCTTATAGGCTTGCAAATACTCAAAACTATATTCCTGGCTCTGACCAATTTTGTGAGCTTCAGACCTAATTTCCCATATCTGCTAAGTCTCCCTATCTGAATACCCCAAACGTAACTCAAAGTGATACACTTCCATCTTCCTATAAAACTCCTTGAGTGACCTCTACCCTACAACCTGTCCCTTTTCCTGCCTTCCCTTCTCAGTTAACAATACCCAACACTCACGTGGTCTATTAGCCTAGAAATCTTAGAAATGTTATTTATTTATTTATTAAATGTTATTTAGTTATTTATTTTGGAGATGGAGTCTCTAGCTCTATCGCCCAGGCTGGAGTGTGATGGCCCGATCTCGGCTCACTGCAACCTCCACCTTCTGGGGTTCAAGCTATTCTACTGTCTCAGCCTCCCAAGTAGCTGGGATTACAGGTGTGTGCCACCACATCTAGCTAACTTTTATATTTTTAATAGAGATGGGGTTTCACCATGTTGGCCAGGCTGGTCTCAAACTCCTGACCTCAAGTAATCTGCCCGCCTTGGCCTTCCAAAGTGCTGGGATTACAGGCATGAGCCACCACCTTTGGTGAAATCTTAGGAATTGTCTTTTAATTGTCTTATTCTCTTACCGGCCCCCTCTGGTCACCAAGTTCTGATTCTACCTTAGGATCATCTCTTTATGCCCTACTCTCCTTTTTTCTTTCACTGTCTATACTGCAGATTATCAGTAACTGGCCCCCACCTCCAGCATCCATCACACTCCTGCTGCATAAAACCCATGAGAAGGGGTGAAACTGGTGGAGAGACTGTGTTGAATATCAGTACAAATTTCATGCTGAGAGTTTTTTAAAATTATTTTCCAGAGGCCTGAGTCTCTGTGAACCTGTCTCCCACAAGTATTATTATTTTTCAAAGCATCAGTCTTGTCCGGTTAAATCTCTTCTCAAAAACTTTCAAAATTTCCCATTGTCTATAAACAGTTCCAAATCATTAATATGACAATAAGTTGTTAATCCCCTGCCTCTTGCCATGATGTGGTGGTCTCAGTCCACACTTTGACTCACACTATTGCTTGGAATGGACTTGGCCTCCCGTTTCCACTCTTCTTGCTTTACCATTTCACTTGTTATCCTTTAAAGACAACTCAAATACTGCCTGCCTACCAGAACTCACAAATCGGTCCTCTTTGTGCTGCCTATGGCAATGTCTTTAACCTCTATGAGAGTTTCATTTCTTCTAGGCTTATGGTAGTTCTTTATTTATTTATTTATTTATTTATGAGATGGAGTCTCACTCTGTCACCCAGGCTGGAGTGCAGTGGTGCTATCACAGCTCACTGCAACCTCCACCTCCTGGGTTCAAGCAATTCTCCTGCCTCAGCCTCTGGAGTAGCTGGGACTACAGGCGCCTGTCACCACGCCCAGCTAATTTTTGTATTTTTAGTAGAGATGGGGTTTCACTGTATTAGCCAGGATGGTCTCAATCTCCTGACCTCATAATCCACCGCCTCGGCCTCCCAAAGTGCTGGGATTACAGATGGAGCCACCGCGCCACGCAGTTGTCAGTTATTTATAACTTAAAATACCTGGATAGAAGATCCTTCCTTAAGAGCGCGACTAGGGCTGGGACTCATTTTTGTCTCTTATACCAATTAGCAGAGTAAATATTTATGGCTGGGCATGGTGACTCAAGCCTGTAATACCAACGCTTTGGGCAGCTGAGGCAGAAGAATTGCTTGAACCTGGGAGGTGGAGGTTGCAGTGAGCCAAGATCTTGCCACTGCACTCCAGCCTGGGTGACACAGTGAGACTTTGTCTCAAAAAGAAAAAAATATATACATTTACTTAGGTGGATAAAGATTTACTGGGTGGATACTTATGGACTGGAAATACATATTGTATCTATTACCACATAAGGGCTGGGCTAATGTAGCCTAACTGTCTTGGCACAAGTTGAATGCATGAAAGTGTCTCTTCATTTCCTTAGCGCAACATCTCTGAAATCTGGCTCTGGATAACCATGATAATTAATGGGAGAGATTTTCCCCCAAAAAAGTGGATTTCCAAAATATTACCTAGGTAAAAACACAGGAAAGTAGTAAGGGTGATAATCTTTTAGGAAAGAGACTAGGCGTAGGTGGGAGAAAAGAAGCTTTTACTTTTTACTTTGTTTTATACCTTCAATGCTATGTGAATTTTCCAAACACATGCGTGTTTTGGGCCTTTTATCTTTTTTATGTCAGTATGGGTTATCTGGATAGAGGAAATATGGGCCAATTTTGTGTTCTTGTTTATATTTTTCTGTGTTTTTAAAACTAATAATAAAACGGGGCCTCACTCCATCATCTAGGCTGGATGCCACCACACTCAGCCTAATGCACATAAATCTGAAAACCACTACTGAAATGTAAAGGTAGTGAATGGTGGTTTAAAACAAAACAATGAGGGCTGGGCATGGTGGTTCACATCTGTAATTCCAGCACTTTGGGAGGCTGAGGCGGGTGGATCACCTGAGGTCAGGAGTTCAAGACCAGCCTGACCAACATGGAGAGCCCTGTCTCTACAAAAAATACAAAATAAGTTGGGCGTGGTGGCCCATGTCTGTAATCCCAGTTACTCGGGAGGCTGAGGAAGGAGAATCACTTGAACCAGGGAAGCGGAGATTGCTGTGAGCCAAGATTCCGCCATTGCACGCTCCAGCCTGGGCACCAAGAGTAAAACTCCATCTCAAATAATAATAATAATAATAATAATAATAATAATAATAATTCTGGAATGCAATAAAATTTTTGGCTGGCAATGTAAATTTGATCTCTGAGAATACAAAGAATGAGTTTTTTTTTTTAAGAGCAAAAAAAGGAACTTTGGAAAACACCCTTTAAAGGATAAGTAGAAAAACAGGTATTCTCTCCTGCTACAGGAGAAAATAAAATTACAACATATAATAAAAAAGATAGCCAGGTGCGGTGGCTCACACCTGTGGTCCTACCATTTTGGGAGGCCTCAGCGGGCAGATTGCTTGAGCCCCAGGAGTTTGAGTCTAGCCTGGGCAGCATGGTGAAACCCCATCTCTACCAAAATTAACTGGGCATGGTGGTATTCACCTGTAGTCCCAGCTACTTGGGAGGCTCAGATGGAAGATCTCTTGAGCCCAAGAGGTGGAGGGTTGTAGTGAACCAAGATAGTGCCACTGCACTCCAGCCTGGGTGACAGAGTGAGACCTTGTCTCAAAAAAATAAGAAAAAGACAATTCCAAGAAAGCATGAAAAATAGTACCAAATGCTTCTGAGTTCAGTTGGGATGAGGACTGAAATGTATTTGCCTATTGATTATGGAGTGTAAAGTTATTCTTGTAAGGATATTGCCGAGTTTAAAATGAGGAAACTGAGGCCAGCAAGAGACAAATTAAATTCCAGTTTATTTAGCTCCCGGGCGAGGTTCTGTGGTCCCGGGGGAGGGGGGGGGCAGAGAAGTCACGCCCGGCAGTTCTGGGTGTGGGGTTTTATAGGGGGTGACGGCAATAGATTGGTCAGTGGGGAAACAAAGCATGGGCAACTGCATTGGTCATAGAGAGACTGGACCTGGACTTGGCAAGTTGCCATTGGTAGTCCAGCAGGGCTATGGACAGGTGGGCTGGAGAAGGTAACAAAGCATGGG
>CAUYLG010040555.1:0-54684 GCA_963573385.1 Cacajao melanocephalus
TATATAATTAATGTGTTTATTATATATAATGAGAGATAAAGAGATTTAGTGTAATATTTTTATATATTTAATAATATTATATATAAAATTATTTGTATTATATATTTACATATATTATATAAATGCATAAATTATATATAATTTATATATAATTATATATTAATTCTGCTTTATGTATAATATACATTATGTATTAGATAATTATATATATTCATTATATATAATATATATAAAATGAGAGGGAGGGATACAGACAGAGAAACAGAGAGAGATTTATTGTAATAAATTGGCTTACATGATTGTGGAGTCTTGACAAGGTCAAAATCTGCAGGGTGGGCTGGTGGGCTGAAGAGCCAAGGAAAAGTTGGTATTGCAGCTCAAGTTTGAAGACATTCTGCTGGCAGAAAACCCTCTTCCAGGAAGTTCATCTTTTTCTCTTAAGGCCTTCAACTGATTGGATGAGGCCTACCCACGTTATGGAAAGTAATCTGCTTTACTCAAAATCTACTGATTTAAATGTTAATCTCATCTAAAAAAAAAAAAACCTTAACACAAACATCTAAAATAATGTTTGACCAAATATCTAGGTAGTGTGGCCTAGCTAAGCTGACAGATAAAATTAACTGTGACAGTCACTTTCTCCAATGTAAGCTATTCTGATCTTGTTTGAACCTTCAAAGCCCAATTAACAATAGTCAGAGGCTAGGAAGTATTTGGAGCTGAGAGAATGTATTTTATAATTTAAAAAAAATGAAATACCTATGGAGAGTTATTTGAAATTAGTAACACGTTAAGAGCCTTTCATAAAACAGGAAAAAACAAATAAAGAAATTAATTCCCTTGAGCTTTAACTTGGGTTTCTCATCTGTTCTGGAATATACCACTGTTCTAGGAAAATAATCATACCAATTCCTTCCTTGTAACTGACATATTTAATGATAAGATGTAGACAAACTATATAGGTGATAAATGATGTAGATAAATAATATAGGTGAAGATTCCATCGACTAATTCAAACTTGATGCTTCTGACTTAGATAAAAGAATGTGTGTTTATCTCAGAAATTGTCAAGAAACAGCTTCTGGAATTTGGAAACATAAAATATTTTACTTAAGCCTTACTTTAAAAAGATATATATATATATGTTTCACCTCTAGAATTTGCTTTCTATTTTTATATGAAGATAGTTCGTCAGTGCTTGGTAGCATTAGTGTATGCAACCCAAAAGGCAGTCTTAGAATAGGGTGGTGACCAGACAGCAATTGTCCCAAGTGGTTCTCTAGGGGCCAAATATTTAAAACTCAAAGACTCCTGGGCTGGGATACAGTTGAAGAATGGCACAAAATATTTTAAGTAGCCACATAAAACCTACTGTTCCAGAAAAGCTTCCTGGCTTTCATTTTCCTATCAGAGATATTTCCAGATATATCAAAACATCTACAAAGGTAACTTGATTTTTCCACGCCTTATCTCCCTTTAAGTGCAGGACTTCACTACCCTGAGACTACCATTTTTTACAAAAGACATGAATCTGATTTCTGGAAATGAGAACAAAATACTATTGTAATGAATAATTTCTATTTATACTTTATTATTGGTGGCAAATGATTATTTCCATATTTTTTAGCTCTTACATCTTAGATCAATGAAATGTGTAAAGTGGTTGTTTAATAATCATTTCAACTTGCTATGCTGAGGATATGTTAATTCCTTCAACATATTGTGTAAACCATGTACTAGCTTCATGGGGTGTCCTGAAGATTCTGAGAAGAGTTAAGACACAGCTTCCAACCTCAAGGAGGTCTTGTTCTAGTTGGAGATGCAGGTGGTGCTATGGGTTAAATGTTTTTCCCCATCCAAAATTCATGTTGTAACGTGATCCCTGATGCAACAGTATTAGGAGGTGAGACTTTTAGGTCACTGAGTCATGAGGGCTCTGCCCTCCTGCATGGAATTCGGTTCCCTTTTAAAAGGGCTTGACAGAGGAAATTTGCCCGTTTCCCCCCCCTTTAGTTCCTTCCATCGTATGAGAGCACAGCACTCCTTCCCTTTGGAGGACATGACAGCAAAGTGCCATCCTAGAGGCAAACAGCAGCCCTCACTAGACAGCAATCCTGCCAGAGCCATGATCTTGGACTTCTTAGCCTCCATAACTAAGAAAATAAATATCTGTTCATTCTAAATACCCAGTCTGTGGTATTTTGCTACAAGAACACAAACGGACAAAAATGGTGGGTGAACAAATGTAGGTGTCATAAAAGCCAAGACACAAAGCGGGGGTCAAGTCTTCTTCAGACAGTGGAGGTTTTTGACAGTCCAAGTCAATAAGAAAGATATAAATTCTCCCTCTGTCTACTGCATGGTCAGCAACAGATTTAGCCTTCCCTGAGTGTGATGTCTCCCTTAGCTATGAACAATTTGACTCAAATTGAAGACATTTTTTGAGGTTTTCCTTCATAGCTGGCAGGCAATGGGCTACATGGACTATGGAGTCTGAAAGACAGGGCACCTCTCACAAACCCTGACCGGAAGGGAGAATAGGAGGCAGCCAATGTTGAACCGGTGCCCGAAGTGTGATCTTTAGGGAGCTGGAGCACTTTGTCCTACAACTATCTAACACAAGAGCTACCACCCTCACACTCCTAGCTCAGTCATTCTTCATCTGAGGGTTGCTAAAATAGTGTAGGCCTTTATTGCATTTGTAATTTATAGACTGATGCCTACTCCCCAAAATAATGTAAGCTTACTTGAAGTCACACATACAATATTACCATTGAAAGAATACATGTTTTAAAATAATACATGTTTTAAAATAATTAAGGAAATAATAAGTAGGTAGTTAAATCTAGTTTAATGCAACTGAGCATTAAAGTTAGCTCTATTTTTACTGACAAAGAGAAAAGGAAAAAAGAAAGAAGATGGGGGAACAGGGTGAGTTCACATGCTTTTATTAACATAAAAAGAAAACGAGCAATTTAGAAATGTCTTTATTCTTCCTCTAGGAGAAAATTCAAAGAAGGATATCGTGTAAGGATATTTCTATAAAGAGGATTAGGTAATTAATGATAGTACAAAGGATGAAGATACATAAATGCAGCTTGTGGGTGTTGGGGAGGGTATGAATTCTGAATAAAAGCTGAAGGCAAATTGTTAAAGTTTTTGAAAGGTCTTTCTATAGTAAGCCAACAAAGTGACAGTAATTCCCACTATTACATGCTGACACTGTGTTAGGGCTTTACATATATGTTCCCTAACAATGTTGGGAGGTACATACTACTGTTCTTCTAGAAGTTTCCTAGGGGAACTGTGAGAGATTGAGGATCTTGGTCATGTAAAGCTAAGACACGAATCTGGGTCTTCCTGGTCTAAAGTCACATTTTTTCCACTCTACTCATCCAGGCATGTAGATTTCTACTGATTTGGTATGGAGATAGAGGTAAAACAATGTGGAAATGCTAGTTATCATGTTCCTATCTCTCCAAAAACCACTGTCCAGGTCCAACTTTTGACACAATCAAGAGACAATTTGAGTTTGAGTTAACTGAAAAATGCTTGCAATATTAATATTTTCCAAAAAAAAATTCAAATGTTTTCTGTACCATATCATTAAGAGACAAAACTGATTTTCTTTTACATAAAAATTAGAGCCAGATACGGACTTTCCAAGTCAGAGAGTAAATTACATCCTTGCACAAAAGCAGACTGTGGGGCTAGTGAAGATTAGGGCCAAAATTTTTCACAATAAAGCTTGAAAGCAGCATATATCATTAAGGACTCATGCTTGAAAGTGATAGAAGCCCAATTTGAACCCATATTGAGAAAAATGAATTTGTTATCTCACAGAATCTAAAGAAGTAGTGAATATCTAAACCATGTGAAAGACATTGAGTTGGGTCTCAGGAACTGGCTGTCTCAGGAACTTGAACGATGCCAGGTCTCTTTTATTTACTTTGTCTCTCTCACTTAATATTCTCTCTCTGTCTCTTCCTCTCTCTCTTCCCTGCCTCCCCTCTCTGCCAACTTTATCATACACTGAGTCAGTCTTTCTCTTTGTGGCAGGAAATATGATCACTGACAGTTCCTAAGTTTTACATCTCAATTCCATTACAGGACAAGATTGCCTAACACACACCACATCAACTCCCTAATAAACAACTCAAGGGATGCCTCTAATTAGAACGGCTTGGTTTGGCTACCCATCCTTAGAGCCCTCAACCCTTTCTAGGAGGCAGAGTTACAGTGGAAGGAGGAGTAGTTTCCAGAAAAACGAGTTGCTTTTTTTTTCAGAAGGAGGTAGGAGGTGGTAAGTAGACAAATAATAAATATTCTTCCCAAGATTGTCTAGTCTCAGTGGCTTTTAAAAATTCAGACTAACAACTGTCAGTTTCTTCTACACAATAGAAAATATTTTGCTTAATTGAGGATTAAACTTTTTATCAATACCTTATCTTACTTGAAAAGAGATTTAAGATCTTTAAAGGGCAAAATAAAATACAGCAATGTTACAAATAAAATATGCCAATATATAATAAACTACAAATTATAAGAGAATGAGAAAGAAAAAACAAACATGGGGGCAAAAACTAGAAGTAGAAATGAGTTAAACGAAAGATGCAATCATACTGTCATTTTGAGCTACAAATTTTGCTCTATGACAGTGAATGGAAAAAGGGAAATCTGATTGGTGACCCAATTCATAGTATCCATAAAATGAAAACAAATAAATTTATCTAGATAAGCCTGACTTACCTCCATCACATTATCACCAGAAAAGAAATGTTGAGGCACTTTATAAAGCAGAGAGTGAGATATATAACATGAGTTCCACAGGAGGCTGCACAGAGAAATTATCAGTGCAAGTCCAGAGCATCATACCAAATAGAATTCAGGAACAATAATTCAGTAGGGGGTCAAAAAATATATTCTTGAGTTACATGTCTCAGTGTTTAAGAGATTTAATTCAATGAAAGTTTTTATTCATGTATTCAATTAACAATTTTTGTGGGGTACCTACTACTTGACACAGTGAGAAAAAAAGATGAAAGAAGAGATTATATGTATTTTCCCATAGGAATCTGTGGACATTGTTTCCTCCCATTGAGTTTTTAATAGACAAACTTGAGTGACAAGGAATTCAAGAGTATATTCTCGAGGAAGTAGCTAGCAATTCTTCTATGTTGCCAGTTAAGCAAACAATTATATAGCTTCCTGCAGGGAAGAGCTAGTATTGCAATAAATAACTTGTGAAAAATAAAAACACCTAAAGACATTTTCCTGAAGCCATCCCTCTTCCTCTCGGAGGTGAGTGAGAAAATTTCAATAGGCAGAACCAAGATCATCCTTAGAAAATAATAAGTTGTCAAAATGTCCCGAATTTCTGTTCCAGATAATTTGGCAGTGATTTTAATTGATTAAGAAAAATTACAAGGTGACATATCTGAATGCCTGTTTCAACATAATAAGAGCCCTATAAAACACATGAGAACAGCAAGGTTTTAACTACATTCTGGCATAGCCTCCAAGAAGGACTATTTTTATACATCAAGATCAGTGGACAAGGTGACATGCTACACTGATTCTTAATAATAATTCAATAGTTGAGAGTTGGCAACCAAAAGCTAATTTTGAAGTAGTTATTCATTTGGGGCAAGACAAGTAATAATATAACAAATTTTCTGTTAAACATCCTACACCGTGGTTGTATCATGCATGCCTATAAAAGTACTTATGAGAAAACTATGATACCTGTAGAATAGTTCTTTTTTGAGCAGCCTGTATCCAGATGGGCCTGCCTGGATAAGGTAGCCATGAAAGAATTATCCCAGGGAACTTACCATGTTGCTAATGTTAAATAATTTATTCATCACAGTAGGGTTATAAAACATCGACTGGACACCAAAATGACAGTTTGGGTTTAGGTATCATTGATAACCAGCAGGAAATATTATTATTATACATAATAGTCATTATATTTCATTATGTAATATTATTAAGTAATAATTATAATAATGATTAAATAGTGTTATATATTATTATTTGACTGTTAATAGTTAGTAGATTAAGCTATTAACCACCTGTCATTCCAGTAAGAATGTGTCCTTTACTGTTTGCTATGGCAAGAAAACATGCATTTAATCAAAACAATCATTGTGACAATTTACAAATTCCAATTAGGAGTGGAAATTAATCTATCAGCTCCTAGCCACTCTATGTTTGCAGGTAGCTTTGTGATAGTGTGAATCCACATTGAAAGCCTACTATTTATATTGAAATCATAAAGCTCGGCCCATGCATCCTTATTAAAGCAATAGATGACAACAGATCAGAAATGATGCAAAAGTTCAGAACCTGTTTCTAATATATTTTTTGTCATTTATATCAAAGAGAATATAGCAGTGACCCAACTGTAAACCAGTTCTACCAGGTGCTTTCTTATTCCTCAAAAAGGAATAGTCATAGCCTGGCAAATAGTAGTCACTCAGTAAATATGTGTTGAATGAACTACACTGAGCAGATCACTCTTAAATAGGAAATCGAAGGATTTTAGTCTTGTAAATAGATAAACTATATTTTGAGCCCATGCTGAAGAAATAGAGGTGAGTTAATAAAGATGATTTAGGCTAGATGCAGTGGCTCACACCTGTAATCCCAGCACTTCGGGAGGCCAAGGCAGAGAGATCACTTGAGGCCAGGAATTCAAGACCAGCCTGGCCAACATGGTGAAACCCTGTCTCTGCTAAAACATACAAAAATTAGTGTGTGTGGTGGGACATGCCTGTAGTCCCAGCTACTCCAGAGGCTGAGGCAGGAGAATTGCTTGAACCCATGAGGTAGAAGTTGCAGTGAGCTGAGGTCATGCCACTAGACTCCAACCTGGGCTACGGAGTGAGACTCCATCTCAAAAAAAAAAAAAAAAAAAACGGTGATTTTGATTTTGAATCAACAGTGTCCTCAGGGATCTGTGTCAATACAAGTTGATCAACCAGAGCTCTAATTATTATTGGTTTCATTTAGAGATGATTCTAATAAAAATTTCCAATGAAAACTTTATTCATAAACCTCTGAAAATTAAATCTAAAAAAAACCTTTCTGTTTAAATTTTTCTACCTTCTCCTCTTCCACCAAACTCTCAGGCAATTCTTTCTTCTTGCCTTTAGTATATGTGCTTATTTCAATCCTATTATTATATTACAATTTGTAACCTCTACTCTGTGGTAGGTTAAAATATAAAAAGCCACAGTCAAAACTATTGTGTGTAAAATATGAGAAATTAGGTTTTGACAGGTTAAATGGAATCCCTCTAGAAAAAAAATGTGCATTTTTGTTTCAGAGCATTTTCACATATTTTGATTGTTCTTTGTATATTTATTTTAGTCCTTTTTGGCTTCTGGGATATTGGCTGCTTTCTCCATTGGGCAAAATTTAAAGATAATTAAGTTCTGCAGAATGAAGTACTAATGTATATATGAGACTAGTTAAATAACTGGTTAACCAATAAATATATATTTCATGAGATTCTTCAACTTTCTCAGTGTTGAATAGAGGTCATATATGTGTTGGGGAAGGTATTTTCCTCCAATTTCAAAGGCCTGGGAACATTCATTTCAGTAATAGTGTAAGCCTGCTGAAATGGTGATAGAGAGAGATGAAGAATTAGGCTAAATAATGATTTAAGAGCATTTCACAAAATAGCTGTTCTAAAATACCTATAAAACAAACATATGTAAGCATTTATCACAGGAGGTGATAATTGGGTATTTATTTGTGTTATTACTTAATGTCCATCTCTCCTGCTACATTGTAAATACTATGCAGGTAGGAATAATGTCAGTTTTACTAACCACTTTAAGTTTTAGTGTTTTAAGAGATAATAGGTGCCCAATGAAAATTTTCAAATGATTAAATCAATGACATATAATTGATAAGGAGACAATATTTTCTGATATAAAGACCATGGGATCGTGGTTTATAAAACTCCCTTTCTGTGATTTCTGAAAAGTTATTTATCATCTCAGAACTTCAGTAACTTCATGTGAAAAACTGAGATAAGAATAGAGTATATTAAATAAGTTGTTGGTAGGGCCAATCAAAATACTATATGAAGAGTATTTCTTAAACTATAAGATGTTATAATACCATTTTTGTCAAATTATGGTAATAAATGAATACAATTCTCAAAAACAAACAGGATTTGATTATAGTTGCTGTTGCTTGATAAAAATGTATTAAAGCCATAATCCTCAATGACTGCTAATGTTCCCAAAAGTCATCAGATATATGCGCCTCCTGGCTGAAGGATGCCTATGTAGTATTCTTACTGAAAAACTGAACTTGATTATCACCAAGCCTCTAGATCTAACTATTGGTTTGCAGAAAATAAGGGACTGGTGGGAATCAGTAAACTGCAGACTAAGAGAAATTCCATTAGACAAATGACCTGGTTTCTTTAATGAATAAATTTCAAGGCATTAAAAAAAGAGTGAGAAAGATGGAAGAAGAAGGGTTAAGGAGACTTAAGAGACACATCAACTAATTGCAATGTGTGGCCCATGACTTTGTTGCTTCAACAAATACATTTTTAGGAATTATAAAAGAGAAAGGGAGAACCTAGAGATTAAAATGGATTTCATCAAAATGAAAACATTTACTTTTAAAAGACATTGTTAAGGGAATGAAAAGACAAGCCACAGACTGAAAGTAAATATTTGTAAAACACATCTACTAATGGACTTTTATCCAGATTATATGAAGAATTTTCAAAAGAATATTAAGAAAAACTGTTCCATTTAAAAAACTGGCAAGTAGACTAGGCATGGTGGATTACGCCTGTAATTCCAGCACTTTGGAAGGCCAAAGTAGGAAAACTGTTTGAGGCTAGGAGTTTGAAACCGGCCTGGGAAACATAGTGAGATCCCATCTCTACATAAACTAAAAAAATTTGCTAGGAATAGTGGAGCACACCTATAGTCCTAACTACTCATGGGGCTGAGGTCAGAGAATGACTTAAGCCCAGGAGTTCACATTTGCAGTGAGCTGTGATCACACCACTGCTTTCCAGCCTGGGCAACAGAGCAAGACTCCATTTCTTTGAAAAGACGGTGAGGAACGGGCAAGTAAACCAAGCAGACACTTGATCAAAGTACAGATATAAATGACAAATAAGCACATAAAAAGATGCTCAACATCATCACTTATTAGAAAAATGGGAGTTACAACCACAACAAGTTACTACTTTATATCTATTACAATGGTTAGAGTTTAATAATACTGGTGAGGATGCAGAGCAAATGGAACTCTCACACTGCTGGTGAGAATGAAGAGGCACATTAGCGGTATCCTATAAAGCTAAACATGGACTTACCGTGGGACCTAGCAATCATATTCTTAGGTATTTCCCTAAATGAATTTAAAACTTACATTTGTACAAAAGCCTATACATGAATGTTTAGAGAGGTTTTAGCCATAATTGCAAAAAACTGAAAACCACCAAAAGTCAGTCAATAGGTAGATGATGAGACAAACTGTGGTATATCCACACAATGGAATACTACGCAGCAATAAAAAGGGAGAAATTACTAATACATACAGCCACATGGATGAATCACAAACACAATGTACTAAGTGAAAGAAGCCAAACTCAAAAGGCTATATGGTGTGATTCCATTTGTATGACATTTGGAAAAAGGCAAACTTATAGAGACCAAAAAAAAAAAGTTTAGAGTTTGCCAGGCCCTGAGGGTAAAAGAACTGACAACTAAGGGACACAAGAAAAGTTTCTGAGGTGATGATAGAAATATTGCATATCTTGGTTGAGATGGTAATTACAAGACTTTGTGTTTGTTGACACTTAGAATCATATATTTAAAAGGGTGAATAGTGCCGTATATAAATTATAACTCAATTAAAAAAAATTTAGAAGACAAATCAACCAATTACAATTAGTTGTACACTGATTTAATTTTGTTTCTGATTTTAAATTAAAAAAAATTTTTACAAGACATTTGGAAGTTTTTGAACACTGAGCTGTTTTATAATAAAAATGAATTGTTATTTTCAAGGTGTGACAATAATATTGGTATATTAACAGAAATAGTTTATACCTTCTAGAAATACATAAGGAAATGATATGATGCCTGGAATTGGCTTCTATATAATCTAGATGGGCAGAGCAAGGAGTGCTGATGAAGCAAGATTATCTATTAGGTTATAATTATTGAAGCTAGGTGATGGTACAGCAAGGCTTAGCATGCTATTTGCGCTACTTTTAAATATGTTTGAAATTTTACCTAATGAAACATTTTCTAATGTGCAATGATTTTATAAAAACAGAACTCCATTCTATAAAAAAGTAAAAATACAGAAAGAAATAATTTGTGTTAGAGGAGCCAGGGCAAATATGGAAACACACAACATAAAAGTGTTTGTTTCAATTCCGAGGAGGGTTTGAGCATACCTGCTGACAACCTCATTGAAAATTCATCATGTCTGGCATCAGTTCATACTTCCAGACACTTGCTCTACCACTAAGCTACTTCTGTCCTGATAATTAAGGTATCAAGTCCTTATTTTCTGAGCCATTATTAACACATATTGATCACAAAATCTTAAACTAACCTGAAATATTTAAGTTTGGTACAAACTTTGGTACAAACAGTAGACCTCTGTAAGTTCCCATCATTTGTTGCTGCCTATTATTAAAAATGTTCATTGCCTTTTGGTTTTGAAGTTTTCTTTTCTATTTAGTATGACTATTGCATGAATTTTATTTCATGTAATCTTGCTTCAAACTCTTGAAAATATAAATGTATTAGGAGGGGAAGATAGTAGACATATATGTAAGATCTTATTACAGAGTATTTAATAATTATATGCTACATGGTGCTACTGTAATGGTAACTGTCATGAATTAAAAAAAAAATCCTCCAACTGTATCTTGTCTTCAGTCTTTTAGCATTCCTCTGTTCTTATTCTCAAGAGTCTGGGAGGATAAGAGGCTGAGCAAGTGAGCCAGGGGCATGAGGCACAGGGTCACAACTAAACCAGTGGGCCAGGGCCAGCGTGGCTCAGGCCAGAGCAAGAGGCAGCCAACAGCAGCAACGCCAGACAGAGCTGGGAAGAGAGCACAGTAGTGCAGCCAGAGGCAAACAGGTTGGGAGAGGTCAAAGCAGTGTGATCTCTCGAATTCACAGGACAGAAGTCTTGGCCCTGCTGTCCCCTGTGACGGTGCATTCTTCAAGTGGTTGTATTTCAGGGACTGACTCCAATTGCACTGCCTTTTTTCTCCCCCAGTGCACCTGAATGACGGTAAATTCCTTAGTTCTTGACTCTTCAACAGCCCCATTCTGAGTCTAATTAATATTAATCAAGTATTTAATGAATATTCATCTGGGCAAATTGCAAAACCAGTATCAGTAAACAACTTGGACTGACTGACTTCGGTGAGAGATATGGATTCTTTAAATTTTTTAATTGATGAGTTGTAATTGTGCATATGTATGGATGCAATTGCATGTTTTGATACATATTTATGCTGTGTCATAATCAAATCAGGGTAGTTAGCATATCCATCACCTCATGCAATTATCATTTCCTTGAGGTGAGAAGATTCAAAGTCCTCTTTTCTAGCAATTTTGTGATATACAATACCTTATCATTGACCATAGTCACCTTACTACGCAAGAGAACACCAGAACATAGTTGCAACTTTGTGCCCTTGACTAAGCTCTCTCCATCTTCCTCATACCCTCTTCCTTCCCCATTCACTGCTAACCACTGTTTTACTCTCTAGTTCTGTGATACTGACTTTAAAAAAATTCCACATGAGTAAGATCACATGTGTATTAGTCTGTTCTCATGCTGCTAATAAAGGCATACCCAATATTAATTTATAAAGAAAAGAGGTTTAATTAACTCACAGCTCAGCATGGCTGGGCAGGCTTCAGGAAACTTACAATCATGGCAGAAGGGGAAGCAAACACGTCCTTCTTCACACTGCAGCAGCAAAGAGAAGGCCAAACAAAAGGGGGAAAAGCCACTTATAAAACTATCAGATCTCGTGAGAACTCACCTACTATCATGAGAACAGCAGCATGGGGGTAACCACCCCTATGATTCAATTACCTCTCACCAGGTCTCTCCCATGACACCTGGGGATTATAGGAACTACAATTCAAGATGAGATTTGGGTGGGGGCACAGTCAAACCATATCAATGGTTTGATCTTTTACCACCCTGGATCTTTTACCACCCTATTTGTGATGTGTGGCAACAATATAGAAATAAGCCATCCCTGGCAACTTTATTTGGATTTGCAAGTTATGGACTGCATAACTCCAGAAGGATAGCCATCTAAACATTCTGAAAATGGAAGCATCAGGACTGTATGGCAGTTTGCTGTTTTTGGTGCTACATCACAGTGGTATGGGTGCCAAACAGCAAGTCTGCTAAGTCCCAGCTATTCTGACATTGCCAATGAGTAACACCCTGGTGTCAGACAGGCATTCACTATCTGCCTTTATCAGATAAAATCATAGGATTAATAATCTGTAAGATCAAACTTATTTGCTAGTGTTTTTTTGTTTGTTCGGTTGGTTGGTTTTGTTGAGAATTCAGATGTTCCTGAAAAGGGGCAAATATAGAAACAGGAGACCACAGCTATACATCCAGTTCTATGTTGTGAGACTTTGGGTATCTTGCTTAAATGCTCGTTGTCCCTGTTTCTCCAAATGCAAAGTAGAGATAACTTGAGTAATTCATGAGATTGATAGTGAACTTACAACAATTGGTTATAAAAAATGATTTGAAATCATTTTAGTTGCATTACACAAATATGGAGGGGGCACTTCACCTAAAATTAACTTAGTTCAGTTGTACTTATCAAAATGGACTCATGACTTTTCAACTTGCATCTGCTAGTGAAAATAGCAAAGCAAAAGAATGGCATTGATGCCAAGACTTCAAGGGCTAAGGCAAGAGCAGAAGGTAGAAAGTAAAAATATTTTTCCTGATTTGTTGTGTGATCTAGTTTCAGCCCTTCTAGTTCCCCACATATGCTCTTACTGAAAAAATAATCTGGCTGAGGCTAGAAGCTACTGTGGATATTCGCAACTTTCCTTATGCCTCAGGACCCCATAAGCAGTAAAAAAGAACTTTCTTGGCTGGGCACAGTGGCTCCTGCCTGTTATCTCAGCACTTTGGGAGGCCTAGGCAGGCAGATCACTTGAGGTCGAGACCAGCCTGACCAACATAGGGAAATCCTGTCTATATTAAAAATACAAAAGTTATCCGGCTGTGGAGCCACACACCTGTAATCTCAGCTACTCAGGAGGCTGAGACAAGAGAACTGCTTGAACCTGAAAGGCGGAGAAGGTTGCAGTGAGCAGAGTTCATGCCACTACACTCCAGCCTGGGTGACAGATCCCTTTTCTCGGTAGATTATTTCTTTACCATCTACTTCCCTGCTGTCCCCACCCTGTCCCTGATCTGAAGATCCATATATTTTCACACTTCTTAGGTAAACTCAAGGAAGCTTTCATGCTGCGTTCTCATTATGCCAAGACAGGGTCTCCTAAACCATGAGCTTGCACAACACAATTAGATCATGTGCATTTACTTAGATGTACTTTGCATCATCTAACTCTGTAAAGTACAATTTGCCTTCTGTTTCTTTCTGAAGTCTTTCCCCCCTACTTCACAAATGTTTATGTTCTTTTACAAACATTAAAAGCATTTAACCAAATGTGGGAAGCAACTGAAGTTATCTTAGTACTGAGGCATTAGACTGTTCTATTTTTCTGAGGAATGTTATTGTATGACCTTACTAAGGAGGGAAATAAATAGAAGCATATGTTGTTTATAATATATCTCTGCATAAGATAAACTGAGAAGTGGGTGAGCAGAATCAGGGTGTGGCAAGCTAATTCAACTCTGGAGTATCTGAGAAAGACTTGGGGACAGATTAAACATCCAGAGAAGATGACAAGGCATTTGGGTTGCAGTGACATAGGCTTTGAATGCGTGACTCACGTGGCTTGTGGTAGATTTTTCCATTTCAGGTTGGAAATGAAAGCATCTTACAAGTGAACTGCAAGTCAATGTAGAGTTAATCTAGTTTTTGTCTGAGTGTGTTTGTTCTCAATATCTTGTTAATTAAATCACATTATGTGGGAGTCAGTGGTCCCAGACTCTGGTGCTGGCTCAGAAATTGATTTTATTGCCCTTCCTATTTATGAAATATGAGTAATATGAAAAGTCATAATGCCTCAGGGGGCACCAAATGCCAATGAAGCTGGCTCCAGGATTTCTATAAAAAGGATATTAAGGGCAAATACTTTGGTTCCTCCTGTGTCCAGAAACCCAGTGAAACTTCTACATGGATAAAAATTTGCTCCAAGGTGTCAAGGCAAATTGAGGATGATGATGTTAGAGTTGCAACCTGTATAATTTTGATGTATCACATATTACTGTGTAATTCAAATTTAAGAAAAGAAACAGAGACACAGATACAGAAGCAGAGAAACAGACAGGGCTACTGGGTGGAAGACTGCTTCTCAAGACTGCAACAAATAGGAAGTATGCATACAGGGCTAGACTTTGGAGACCTCCATCTTCCCTTTCAATCCTTTCACCATCTTAGGGCGCTTGGAATCTCCTATTCCCATACTGCAGATCCTCTTCTGCTACCAACTGTCCATTATTCTAAATAAAATACTGCTCATTCCAGGGTTGCTTTTAATAGGTGATTCCACAAGACCTCATAAATTATCAAAGAAACAAATTTATAACATTGTGCTCCACCCAGATGACTTGCCTTTCAATACCACTGAATAGATGTCAGATTTCCCAATTTTGAGAAGAGAAAACAAAAACATACCTTTCCTAGAGTTTTGTTTCCCTCCCCCAAAATAGTCAGTCTATAGATGAATCAGGGAGCCATTTGCCAAGTACTAGCTTCAGCTTTGTAAGCTGATAGGAACGGAGAGCAGGCTTACCTTTCACCGTTTGCATACTGGAGAAGCAAGTTAGAAAGTGAGTTTTATTTTAGGTCTTACTATTCCTTCATCGATGCTCTGGAAGACATCCAGTTCTTCTTTAGGTGGAAAAACTCCCCCAAATCTACATTTTTTACTTTCAAGGCTTATGTGATACAGGCTTCCTTACTGCAACAACTTGATCTACACTGAATGATTATTAATATCAATCCATAATTATTGACTTGCATAAACACATTTCTTTTTCCTGTTCCAGTCCCATCTCTGACACTCTAAATACATCCTGAATCACTTTGTATAACTAAGGATGAATGAAAGTATTGCTGGTTACTTTTTTTATTCTAAACCATTTGAGTCTCATTTTCCTCCGGAGGTAGATTTCCTATGCTCAAATGCTGACTCATAATCCCTGATAAATTATTTACCTTTCTGTGTGGGAGAAAGACTCTCAGATGGCCCCCAATGACCCATGTCTCCTACTGTTCACGCATAATCTTCTTCTCTTGAATGTGGACAAGAGCTATAACTTGCTTTTTAACCAATTAAATATGTCAAAGGTGTTAGGATATCACTTTCATGTCTATGAAGGATTGTGACTTTTTTTCATGTCTATGAAATGAATAGGAATGGAGAACATTACTTTCATTTACCCTTAGGAAGTATCTTTAAGAAATATTCTGTCTTAGAAAGACAAATTAGCTTAGCTTGTCACCTTAGATATTTCAGTGGAGTGGAAAATTATCCATTGACCTTGAAGACCAGCTTGCTTCTGTTCCCTGAAATGTTCCAGAGTAGCTGTGTGCAGGTAAGCTTCTATCCCAATGTAATTATGCATTTTCTTTCCTTTATTGTCAAAGTGTAAGGTCAGAGAAAGGTCTGTGAAAAGTGTGCTGCCATCTCAAAATATGAAGCAACAACAATTTACAATTATTGGCGTAACACAAATGTCATTTAACCAACATCTATTTAACATGGAGTATATCATATTACCCTAGGCTCTGGAAATACAGGAATAAACTAGATAGAAAACAGATCCTGTCCCTTTGCCTGCTGGAATTATCAGCCTTGCTTAACTACAAAGCTTAACAGAGGTTTCAGCTACAAATATTTATTTTTTGAGTTGGGAGTCCTGCTTTGTTGCCCAGGCTGGAATGCAGTGGCGAAATCTCGGCTCAATGCAACCTCTGCCTCCTGGGTTTAAGCGATTCTCCTGTCTCAGCCTTCTGAGTAGCTGGGATTACAGGTGTGTGCCACTTACCCTGGCCAATCTTGTATTTTTAGTAGAGATGGGGTTTCACCATGTTGGCCAGACTGGTCTTGAACACTTAACATCAAGTGATCCACCCACCTTGGCCTCCCAAAGTGCTGGATTCAGGTGTGAGCCACCGCACCTGGCTTTAGCTACAAATCTTAATGAGTGGAGTCAGTATCTCTCAGAGGCACATTGCATAGGATGACTCAGTTGTTTCTGAGTTTTCCCAGATATTTTGTTAGAAGTGCTCAAGAATAAATCCACTTATGATCTTGTGCTTGGGCTTCTTTTTCACTGCCCAGTCCATCGAGGGTAAGGCCACCCATCTACCTGATTAGGGCACAGCTCCCATGGCCTCTGAAGCAGCACCCCTACAGCTCTATCAGGCTCTGCAGCAAAGTTGCCCCACGGTGGAACACAAGTGGGAAAGAACTTTCCTCTGCCTAAAATAATGTCACAATTTGTCAGTTGAGCTTGAAGCTGCACAGAGACAGCCCCTTTTACTTCTATCTACTACCCTTCTTTGCTGAGATACTTGACTTTATCTCCAGGATCTGGCTGAGGAAAAGACACCCAACACTTGAGCGCTCACATGTGCCAGGCACTGTTCTAAGTACTTTAAAGATATTAATTCATTTAACTCTCAAAACAGCACATGTTGGGGCAGGGGAGAATACTATTCTTTCCTATTTCAGAAATGAGAAAAGTAGGATCTGATGTATTAGTTACCTATCACTCTACCACAAATGATCAAAAACTTAGTGACTTAAACAACTTCACATTTTCTGTGAATCAGGGCATGCCTTAATGGAGACCTCTGTTTTAAGGTTTCTCATGAAGCTGCAATTCAAGGTTTGGCCAGGGCTAGGGTCTCATCTGAAGGCTTGATAGGGAAAGGATCTGCTTCTATATTCTTGTAGGTGGTTGTTGGCAGGATTCTGTTTCTTTTGAATGTTGAATTGAGGGCCTGAATTCCTAACTGGTGGCTGACAGTGAATATCAACAGTTTGATGCCATGTGGGCCTCCCCAACATTACAACTTGTTTCATAAAAGCCAGCAAGAGGGAAAGTCTGCCAGTATGACAAAAGTCACAATCTTTCATAGACACGAAAGTGATATCCTAACATCTCTGACATATTTAATTGGTTAAAAAGCAAGTTGTAGCTCTTGTCCACATTCAAGAGAAAAGATTATGTGTGAACAGTAGGAGACAAGGGTCATTGGGGGCCATCTGAGAGTCTTTCTCCCACACAGAAAGGTAAATAATTTACCAGGGATTGAGTCAGCATTTGAGCATAGGAAATCTACCTCCAGAGGAAAATGAGACTCAAATGGTTTGGAAACCAGGCTAGGCACAGAAATAAATATGAACTTCTATTTTATCACCTTTTGGATGAGTCACTAAAATAAGGGTGGTAAAGATGTAGGCTTTTTTTGTGGTGGTTGATTTTTCCCCCATGCAGGGTTTTAAAAAAATTTGAAAACCACATTATGTGGTTTCACATAGTTATCTGAATTTCCAGGAGCTTAAAAAAAAATCAGAAAATATGTTGCCACCATTTCTTCCATTCACATGTCGCATCAACTATTAGACTAGAGCTAAGTAACAACTAAGTAACAATGTGGGTGTCTAATCCCAACAATCTCTTTTACACCCCCTTCTTGGTACTGGCATGGCATTTATATGAAGGCATTTGACTTTGTTACAAATGCAATTGAATAGAGTATAGTAGACCTGAGAACTAAATAGTGAGCCCATTTATGGGGTAAATTAAAAGTGATTTCTCTCAGATATTTAATCTATACAAAATTTCTTTGAATAATGAGAAATGTATACATAGAACTTAAACATTACGTGAAAATGCACCATCAAAAAGTGCTGTTAGCTTAGCAAAGTCACATATGTATTTGTAGACAACTGATCTAAGAGGACATCTTTATTATCCCCAACCAAGAGGAGGCTACCCGATTGTCTGCTTAAGCACAGACTAGTACCAGTAAGTGCTAGCTCCCAGTAATTGCAAATACAACACTTTTGAGGTACAACCTTTTGGGGAATGGGATTTTTCATTTGTTTTTTTGTTTAATAGCATATATTCTGTATGCTGGGCACTATATTAAGAAATCTAATTGTCATAACTCAAATTGTGAAACACTGAAATGCACATGATAGAGAATTTCAACAATGTTTTACAGCAAGTCTCTGGTATACAGGAACAAAACCTTGGTCTTCTGCTTTTCCAATATTCCAGGCTGCCTTGGTTCAAATTCTCCTGATAATTTATGTAAAATTGCTAGGTTGATTTTGAGTTATGAATACTACCCTTGGCAGGCTGCTTCCAAATTACCATATAATTGTACATTAATTATCATATTCCTCATACTTCAAATGAACTTATACAGGAAATATAATTATAGCTACTAGATTCTAGACTCTGGGAATTAGGTGATTCAAACTGGCTCTTTCTCTCTTGTAATTCTGTAGGAGCATATCATAAAAGAGGAATGGTATTTCCCACCACAGTCCCAGCTGGTAATTCTGATTGTCCCATGATTTCACAGCTGCAAATCAGCCCCCAATCACACTTGTCTCTGGCAATGATCCTTTCCTTAATTAGAACATGACTTAGACTTCAGTCCTAACTTATCTGTTGCCTTGGCCCTGGGCTACCTGAGTACAGGCTGGGTTAGTTGGAAAAGAAAATCTACTTGAACATAGGTCTGTTTGCCCTAACATTGAACAAAGTGAAGAGCCATTTGTCTGGTTGCTGAATTTACTTTATTTAGCAAATGAATTTATTTTCTTAGACAACTTCTCTCTCTTACAGTCTAGTCTTGTGTCTAGGCTTTATATTTGTGGTGTTATTTTTACATTTCTTATTCCTTCCCTAAGTTGGGTATGGTGTCTAGAAAAAGCCACTAGGCCTTGTCCAAGCCTGTATGTGACAGCATGCAGGGTGTGATGTGAGGAGCAGGCAAGTCCTTCTTCTAAGGCGGAAGGCAGGTCAAACTTAATATTGCCTTTTCCTCCTTTTTTTAAAAACCTTAAATTTTCAAGGTCTCTGTCACTTCTTTGAGTGGTTAGGTCACACAGATGAGAGCTTTCCTCTAGAAGTCTATGTCAAAATACATGTATATTAGAGAGAAAGACACACTTAAAGAAATGTGATTTCTGGCATTCTTTCTGCTCACCTTACGTTTTAGATACATTCTCTTGGAAAGGCACCAATAGAAGCGAAATAGAAGGTACACAGAAAATGAGGATAGGGTGAAATGCTAGAAAAAGTAAACATTTTATTTTTCAAATGACAAATATTCATTAAGCATCTACAATGTACATGGATTTAATATACTAGATAGTTGAGGAAGACATAAAAGTGATGCAAAATCTGCTTCCATGAATTTTGAGAGATAATCTGTGAGCCAATATCTATATGTGAATCTATATGTTTCACATATAGATTTGTGAAACAGGTAACAGTGCTATTTGGTACATGAAAAAGTGCTGAAAATAGACAGTATTTGCTACAGAATCCTCTCACAGAGGGCACGGTATTAGAGCGGTATAGTTAAGGAGGAACCTCAGGTTTATTATTCTGCATAATCACAAGTGGCTTGGAATTGGACTGTATATAGTGTTTAGTGGAGAAAGGAAGGAAACAAATTAGGCTACAATAAAATATTTACTTTGAGCAACTGAAGACAGGCATTGAGACTATATCTCATGGGCTCTAGATAGCCATCTGCTATGGTCTGAATGATTTTGTCCCATTCCCCAAATTTCATGTTGAAACTTAATCCCCAATGCAACAGTGTTGTAAAGTATGGCCTTTTGGAGGTAACTGAGTTTTAAGGGCTCTGCCCTCATGAATGGGATTAGGTGCTCTTATAAAAGGGCTTGGCAAAAGGAGTTTGACCCTTTTTGCCCCTTCACCTTCTTCTATGAGGACAGAGCTTTTCTCCTCTTCAGAGGAGGAGGTGTTCAAGATGCCATCTTATGGTAAACATGGGATGTTTACCATACAACCAATTCTGCCATGCCTTGCTCTTGAATTTTCCAGCCTCCAGAATTGTGAGAAAATAAATTTTTGTTCTTTATAATTATAATTTCTTATAATTCATAATTACCCAGTCTGTAATATTTTGTTACAGCAGCATAAACAGACTGTGACAGTTAATACTGTCAACTTGATTGAAGGATGCAAAATACTGATCATTAGTGTGTCTGTGAGGGTGTTGCCAAAGGAGATTAACATTTGAGCCAGTGGGCTGGGAAAGGCAGATCCACCCTTAATCTGGGTAGGCACCATCTAATCAGCTACCGTGCAGGTAGGATATAAAGCAGGCAGAAAAACGTGAAAAGACTAGACTGGCCTAGCCTTCTATCCTACATCTTTTTCCCATGCTGGGTATTTCCTGCCCTTGAACATCAGCGTCCAAGTTCTTCAGTTTTGGAACTCAGACTGGCTCTCTTTACTTCTCACCTTGCAGATGGCCTATTGTGGGACCTGTGATCGTGTGAGTTAATACTTAATACTCTCCTCTTTATGTATAGATCTATCCTATTAGTTTTGTCCCTCTAAAGAACCCTGACTAATATACATACTAAGACACCATCCCAGCTAGACGTCTGAATAGAAAAATAACAAGATAAAATGGATGTCTTAGGAAGAACTGTGTTGATGGTGGATTTGAGATAGGAGACACTGCAGGAGAAAGGACTGGTTAGGCAACAGCAGAAATGCGAATTTGTTTAAGACAGTAATGTTAAAAGAAAAACTTCAGCCAAATTAAATTCAAAGGAGTTTGAGCAATGAACAATTCATGAATCGGGCAGCCTCCCTAGCCAGAGTAGATCTGAGACTCCAGTGCAGCCACATGGTGGAAGATGATTTATGGACAGAAGAAGGAAAGTGATGCACAGAAAACTGAGGTACTGAGGTACAGAACCAGCTGGATTGGTTACAGGCTGGGGTTTGCCTTATTTGAACAAGGTTCGAACAAATGACTACATTTGATTGGCCAAAACTCAGTGACTGACACAGTGTAGGCTATGGTCTGTTTACACCTCCACTTGTTATAGCTCACGGTGTACAGAGAAACCTTTAGGCTGAACTTAAAATATATAAGGAGGCTGTTTTAGGCTAAACTTGATTTAACAGTAACTAGGGATGAAGGTGAAAGAAAGAAAGAATTTTAAACAACTGCCTGGACTTGGAAAATTATTGAGATGAAGAGGCAAAGACAATGAGGTTTCCAGCCTGAATGACTCAGCTTCCGGCGGGTGAGGATGACCTAGTGTCAGCTAGGTGACTTAGTAAAAGGGAAAGCCTCAGATCTCAGTAAGCATAATTAGAGATTCACAGAACTGTAAAGCTGGAAAGGGCTCTAGAAATCATCTATTTTAGATCCTTTATTTTATAAGAGGACAACTAAATCAAAAGAAAGGTCTGTGACTCAGTCCAGGACAGTGAGCATGGAGTAGGGCCATAGTGTACCAGCACCCACATCCTCACCCACGGGGCCATCCTGCTTGCTTCATCATCCTGACCATGTAGCTCTCTGGATAGTGGCTCTCAAGGTCTGAACTGGGGACAAGTGCCTGTCTGCAGCCAAATTAGGCAAAATAAGGGAAACATAAAAAGCTAATCATTTAATAAATCAACCTTTACTCTGTAATTAATCTAAATTCCTCAGTTTTTGTTTTGGTTTAATTTATGGATCTTTAAAACCCGCAAGTCCGAGAGTCATTTCTCTGTAGGATGGCAAGTTGTGTGTGAGCTCTCTTTCTCAAAGCACAACAGCAGGGGGTAAAGATGCAGCCACAAAAAGGATGACAACACGGTGTTTTCCTGGCTCTGCCCCCATCCCCACTGCCAGGATTACAGCCATCTTCCCTTTGTTGTAATTCTCTTGCGATAGGGGTGGGCAGGAGTCCCCGACAGAGGGATGGGGGCGGGTGAGCGGCTCCCACCACCCAGAGCTCAGAATCAATTGGTCCTCGGCCGGAGACTAAGGCTTAGTGTTGGCAGCCGGGGCGTGGACATCTATTCTTGATACAGCTCTGTGAGATTTCTTTAATCCTTAGTCATACGTACGGCACACTACAAAAGCGGCTTCAAGCCCCCTCCCCAGCTAATTACCTTCGCGGAATGAAGCCTCAGCCCCTCACAGAAACAGACCCTGGTGGGCTGCCTCATCCCAGCTCCAGAGAGGCTCTGCTGCCCGCCGGGATCCAGGGCTGAGCTCCGTCCCGGGGGAGCTAAAACCCGACAGGGGATAACGGGCCACATCACTGTCTTGGGATTAAGTCACGGGACTGGGGCATGTTGAGTTAGCCGGCCGGAAGGCCTGTGGCGGCAATCACCGAGGGTCCAGCGAGGGCTGACCCATTTCCTCCACAAATGAGCTAACGCAAAAGCAGTGCCCCGGAGTCAAGAAATCGGGGCTGCTTCTCCTTCGACTAGCGGCGATAACAGTCACGTTACTTGGGCCCGTTACCTCAACTGTAAAATGAGGGGTCTAGGATTCCCTCTAGGAATGCAGGATTCTAAACTCGAACAGGGTTGGTAGCACCGACGGGGCGGAGCCTCACCGGGCGCTGCGGGAATCCAACGGCAGGACTCGCCACTGCGGGGGCTTCCTGCAGACCCCACTCTCCGCCACGTCGCTGCGGGGGGTCAGAGGGCGGCGTGCGCGTCCCCGCGGGGCCTGCGTGCGCGTCTCCGCCCAGCTGTCGGCCGAAGCCGGGCCGGGTGGGCGGGGCGCGGCGGGGCGGGGCGCGCGAGGAGGGTGGCTGCTTCTGGAGTAGGCCAGGAGGAGAGGAGAAAAGGCGGCGGCCCGGCTCGGGGATAGGGGCGGAGGAGGCAGTCCGGACGGCTGTGTTGGGCACGGAGCGTCGTCCGGACAGAGCGGAGCCAGCTGGGCACGGCGGCCAGGGCAGCTAGGGCCTGGGCCGCGGTTCGGCCGCGCCGGCCGGTGAGTGTCGGGAGGCCCGCAGGGGAGGCCGGCGGCGTCCGCGTTGCGGCGGGAACGGAGGCGGCGGCCGGGCAGTGTGAGGCCCGCGGCCGGGACCGATGCGCCGGTGCTGGCGGCCGTGGGGTCGGCGGGCCCGGCCTGGAGCGGAGGAAAGGCGGCAGACCTCGGTCAGTTTGCGTCCCGGGTCGGCAGTCCGGGCGCGCTGAGTGGGCGTCCGCGCGCGGCCGCCTGCCTGGCCAGCCGTGAGGTCAGCAAATGGCGACCCAAACCCCGAGGGCACCGACCTCCGTGTCCCCCCAGTTTGTGTGTCTGTGTAAAGGGCCGAAGGAGTTAAACTTAGGGAACCTTAAGCTTCTCGTTCCGTCTGGCTTTTAAAAACTTGGGTTCTTTGGGGACAGACGGGTTAAAGAGACTGGGGAAGCATCGTCCGCAGTCTGCACGGGATGAGCAAAGTTGGTAACTTTTCCATTCATGGAAGTGAGAGAATCTTAGCCTTAGCCTCGGTCCCCATTAAAGGGAAACTTCCTTATTTTGCAGACCTGAGGTTGTGTTGTGTCCTGCGCCTTGGAAGTACTTTGCTTGGTAGGGGTTTATAGAGCGCGTGCTGAATTCAGAGTAATCTGCCAGTATGTTTTTAACGGGTGTATTTGGGAGTATAGAGGCAAACAGGCAGAACAGTGTGTGTTTACCATGATCCTGACGTACTCCATTTCCCTCTACCTTTCTCTTGTTTTTCTTTTTGAGCCCTGTCGTAAGTCCTGGATAAAAGTTGCTTGGGAACGAATTGACCTTTTATTCCATGATTACTTCGTTGACTCTGATCCAAGATGAAGTTATTTATGGGCATTCTGATATCGGTGTAGGTTAATTTAAAACTCTTTTAATACAAAATCCCAAACTTTGTAAATTTTAATTTCTATTTGCTAAATTTAAATACTGTTTGTTCTTTAGAGACCTATGTAAATTATATTAACAGGTCTTGCATTTGCTCATACTAAGGTTTTCTAAAGCAGTCAAATTGTTGACATGGCAAAGGGAAAAGAGTAGCATAAAATAAACCTTTCGGATTTTTCAGAGGGTTAGATTTCAATATGCGGTTTCCGCTGAATCACTCTTCTTCATGCTTAGTCACTGTTTCTCATCACAGAAGTGTAATTGGGGATAACATTGTGTTTTGCTAACTTTTTTATTTGCTAGTTTGTTTTTACCTAGTTCTTTAATGCCGTGACATAACTTTTTTGTTTTTTAATTCTGGAAATGGTGGAGTTTCATGAATGCTGTAAGAGAACTGAAGTTTCCAATATAGGGAAACTTTAATGTATTCCAAATGTACTAGGTATTTAATTTCAATCCAGTATTTCTACTGGTCTAACATTGGGAGACTTCTTCTAAAAAGTGTCTTTAATATACCATTAAAAAGCAATATTATATAAGTAATGATAACGTTTATAGAGAGGTACTTTAAGGTCACCAAAATAGGCACTGGTTAATGTTTACTGTTTGATACAACATGTTTCTAAGATGAGAATATTTTAATGGATAAGCCCTTTGCTATTCTGTATGATTTTGGATAAATTTTTTAATTGAATTGCTAAGACTGCTTATTTGATAAAAGGAGTTAGTACATACTATGGAATGTCATTGTATTTGTAAAATTTGTTGACATTAAACAATTGCGTCAAATGCTGTATAAAATATACATTCAAATTCAGTGCGATGAAATACATGAGATTGGCCTTAGACAAGTTGCTTCTATATTTTAAGTAACTAGATGTTAGATACAGACAGGTGTACCTCAGTTAAAACCCAGTCTGTGAAAATTCTTTCATGAAAAAAAAAAACTTACCTTAAAGCATGGGTAATATTATTACTAGGTAGTTCCTCATATGATTGCATTTAATAAATTACCTCATAAAAATAATTACTCAACACTTTTGTGTATTTAAGTGTGACTGTTGTGCAAATTGAAGTACCTCTGGTTTCTGAGACATGTTTATATCCTATTGGACACACTCATAATTGTAAACAATCTTTGTAAAGTTCTAGATTGTTTGCAGAGTAGAGTAATTGCCTCAAGGTCACAAAGCTGAGACTTCTTGGAGGCCCATTTCCCAATGTCATGTTACCTGTTTTAATAAACTGAGTTCTGCCATTTGGGTGAATTATTTTTACCTGAGTATCAACTCAAATAGATTCTAGTCCAAGTATTAAGTATTTATTAATACTATTTCAATTTCCCATGTAAGTCTATGATGATTTCATTTGCTTATTTAGTGGATAACATTGAAAGTAGTTAGACTTCACTTTCAAATAAGCTACTCATGACCATGACCATACTTAGAAATGGAAGATATATGTTTTGATTATATTATATCTGGAACAATAAAACTTAAAAAAAATTTCTATATAATTAGGTCATCCATTTTATAAATAAAAAGAATGAAAGTTAATAAAAGAATGTATGTATTGTAATCCGTTTAGCCATTTGGAACTGAAAGCTAGTGCTTTGAGTTGGGAATTGAAGGACAATGTATTTTTGACCTTGTGTAACCACCACCCCGCCACCCCACCTCTTTTTAAACAGTAAGATAAGATGCCTAACTGAGGTATAGATTTATTATGATAAAGCTGAGTGCACCTGATAAACAGATTAGTCAGCAGAGGTGCTATACAAAGAATGAGACTTTACAAAGAATGAGATTTGCACTGGAAGAGTTTATAACTTATTGCTAAATTTATAAATTGTTAAATTTAGTAATGTAATGTTGTTCCATACACTTATACTGAGCATTATCAATGCAAATTATTCTTCAAATTTGAAATTTCATTTGTGGACTTGTAATAATGGTTAATTAATTGAACAAATCTGTCTATAGTTTTATATCAGCCTTACATTGGAATAGTATGTAACTGTTATAAGTATATTTCATCTAATACCATATTACTTATAATACTAAGCTGTAGGCTGTTAGTACTTCCTATTTTGAACTTCTTTTTCTCACTCTCTACCCTATTCAGGTACCTTTGTGCAAACTTTAACCCCTGCCTTTCTTTTTAAACACACTGCTTCTATATTCATTTTTTTCCCGGTAATTGGTCTTCAAGGTTGATTAGGGAATTAAATATTTGAAAAATAAAAGGTAAATGTTTCCTCCTGATTCTTCTATTATTATTATTTAAGATTTTAAAACAATGGAAGGTTGAAACTCACTTTCTTTGATTTGCTTTTTTGATAGATGATTTGTCTTACTCCATATATAGTGCCTGGAACATACTACTTATGTGCTCAGCAAATGTTGGGAGTACCATTGACTTTTTATGGCCAGTACGATGAAGTAATTTTGATTCAATTTGATTGATGCCAGATCTGTAAGGCTGTATTTTTATGTGGAATACCTAGTTTTCCATGAAATGAAGAATATCATTTGTTTTGGAATCCATTTCATTATTTTCTTGTATTATAATTCTTTGTGTATGTAACACAAATAAGTCTCTAACTGAGGCACAATTTTGAATGTAGGGAACATAAGGATGAATGAGACAGAGGTGATTCTGACCTTCATGGAGCTTATAGTTTTCCGGTGGAAATAGAAAGTAAACAGAACGATGATTTACTTAAAGTTTCACTAGTATTACCAAGGAAAAATGGAGTGTGTAATGGGTATACACAATATGGGATCCATAACTTGTATTTGGGGTATGTGGAAAAGTAACATGTAAGCCGAGACTTAGGGTTGAGGCAGCAGGGCATGTGAGAAGGGAAAGGGATGTGTGTGTCTATATCTATGTGTCAGAGGTAGAGGCAGACGTTAGGAACAGCCCTGAGGCAGCAGGGTGTTTTGAATACATTAGATGACTCTTAGCATATTTTAAAATCATGCTAATTTATAATTCGTTATATCTACTTATCTCTTTATGTATTTTAATGAATTTGAAAAATAATTTTCTGAGGGCAATATATTTATGCCTTTAATGACAAGATCTCATTTCATTATATGAAATGGGAAAAATGCCATGTCTTAAAACTATTTTTATGGATTGCTTGTCAGCCACAGAGTATAAGTTGGCAAAGAACTTCTGTTAGATAAAATTGAAAGCATTTCATGATTTATGAGTATTTTCTGGTCCAGTGAAACTTTTCCAGTAATTTAAATTCAAGTGTAAATTAATAGAGATGTTAGTTGTTTTCTACTGTGCCTGCTGTGTCACTGTTGAACCAATAAATAAGGGGGTGATGTTTTTAAACCTGTTTTACAGGATTTACAAGCAATTGCAAATTTAAAGGCATGTTTAATTTGATAGTAGTGGTCTTGATTAGGAGGAGGATGAATCTAGGAGAGTTTTAAATTCTGAAGCTAAGGATTCTATTACCAGAATACTCTTTTGGTATTGACTACTCTATTTTCTATTTTCTTAATATAGTTATCAGAAAAATGGAATTGAACTTCTCATTTGTATGGCTATTTTAAGAATTGTTAAATTTAGTAATGTAGTGATGTTCCATACACTTATACTGAACATTATCAATGTAAATTATTCTTCAAATAATTTAAAACATACATTCAAAGCAGAGTAAAATGCTATTATAATTAGAAGGGACCAAAAGACTTTCTTGACCACGGGAGTGATTAAGTGTTGGGATAAACTACAAGCAAAGTTGTGTAATCTCCATTCCTCACATAACATCTTAAGATTGGATCACCAGTTACAGGGTGCTGCCCTATTTTCTTAAACTTTTATAAGTAAACATACCTGCTATTGTCCATGGATGTTGATCAGACGTAGAGCTAGAACATAGAGTCCTAGTTCTGCCACTTAGTAGGTAGATGACCTTGGGCAAATCGCTTACTCTTTCTGAACCTCAGTTTCCTCCAGGTTGTTATAAAGGTGTGTAAAGAAGGATAAAATAGGTACATAATTACTGTCCTCTCTTCTTCCTTCTAAGTCTGCTTCAGTAAATAATAAATATTATGAACTTGTTGCTATGGATGCTTTTTTTAAACCTTATTCAAAGAAGATTGGATAGTGTAAAATAGACTATTTGAAGCTTGACTACTTTCCTTCTACCTTTGAAAATTATTGCTGTTTTTGTCTTTAACTCAGACCCTGTTTCAAGCAGTTGCTATTTTAAGTGCTTTTTAATTAAGTCATGTTTTTAAGATGTGTTTTGCCTGTTGGTGTCATGTAATGGTGTGTACAGTAACATAAAGTGTCCCTAAAAGTTCTGAGAGCACTGATTACTTCGTTGAAACTGCTTGTATTTTTAGGTTTTTCCCTTAGTGATAGTCAAGCTTGTAAACGTTATCATGTGACATCAACTCAGTCTGGTTCTTGCAAAATAAGAAAGCTACAGCTGTTTTCACTATCTAATCACTCAGATATGTTGTAATTCTTAATAAAATTTTTCTTTAAATGTCTGGTTTAACATACAAATGTTTGTCATTAATCTTTTACTTCTATATGACTATTTTAGTATGTCTATTTTTATAGTTCTATACTTAAAATTTATGAAGAGAAACATTTAAAAGTATTTAACTCATAATTTGTGACTTTTAACACAATTTTTAAAAATACAGTTTGGTGTTGAATGTGTACCTTGTCATTTCTTTGACATTATTGAATACCATAATATCAACTTGGAACTTTTCTACTGAATCAAGAAAAGCTCTATTGATAATGATTTAGGTACACTTTTGTTATTCTAGTTTGAGAAAACTTGTGCCTCAGCTGAGAAAAAGATAATAGCAGCCAGATGCGGTGGCTTACGCCTGTAATCCCAGCATTTTGGGAGGCCAAGGCGGGCAGATCATGAGGTCAGGAGATTGAGACCACCCCTGGCTAACACAGTGAAACCCCTTCTCTACTAAAGCTACAAAAAATTAGCCATGCCTGTAATTTCAGCTACTCAGGAGACTGACTGAGGCAGGAGAATCACTTGAACTCAGGAGGCGGAGGTTGCAGTGAGCTGAGATCACGCCACTGCACTCTAGCCTGGATGACAGAGCAAGACTCCATCTTTAAAAAAAATAGGTAATAGCAACTGATGAGTGAATAATTAGCTACCTGGAGCCAAGATAGATTTTATGGAAAAATATGTCAGAGAGTTAACAATCTCTTATGCACTGAGATGAAGAAAACAGGATAAGAATCACCTTCCTATCCAGAAAATTACTGCCTACTATAATGTAATTTAATTTTGGAAAAGTTGAGCTGAGTTGCCGGTGCCATATACAAGTAGAAAACTATCATAAGTAATTCATTGTGGAGATCTAGAATTTGGAATGTATAGATGGGCAGGATGTATAGATGGATTTTCAGCATAGGTGTGGTAATTGAAACTTTTTGAGAAGATGAGAGCACCTAGGGAGAATGTACAGAATAAGCAAAAAATTACATGAACCCTGAAGAAATACAATCTTTAAGTAATTATTTTTAAGTAACAGTTAAGAAGATTAAGGGTAGGAGGAAGACTGGAGTGACATCATGAAAAGTAAGAAGATGTAATAGTCCAAAAATAAAGGATTGGTCACCATCACGATATAATGGCCAAGGAAGATGGGGTCTGAAAAAATATGTCCTCCAGATTTAGTATTGTGGTTCTCAGTAGAGCGGTTTTAATAGGTGTAGTAAAAACAGAACCAGAATAGAGAGTTAATGGATATATAGGAGATTAGAAGATTTTTGGTGGTTTAGTTTTTTTTTCAGAAAGCTTGACTGGATAAGAAAAAAAATGGTGGCAAACGCCGGGGGGGGGGACATTATGTTATTATTTCAATTATCATTTTTTGAGATTGAGCTCACTCTGTCACCCAGGCTGGAGTGCAGGGGTGCACAGTCATTGCTTACTACAGCCTCAGTCTCCTGGGCTCAATTGAGCCTCCTGCCTTAGCCTCCCAAGTAGCTGGGACTACAGGCACATGTCACCATGCCTAATTTTTTAGCATTTGTTTTGTAGAGACAAGGTCTCACTATGTTGTCCAGGCTGATTTTGAACTCCTGGGCTCAAATGATCTTCCTATCTTGGCCTCTAAGTGCTGGGATTACAGGTTTGAGCCACCGTGACTATTATTTCAGTTTTTAAAGGTTAAATAATCTTTTAAAGATTTTATTGCTAATAGGAAACACTACGGTAAAGAAGTCGATTATACTAAAAATACATTGAATGAGCTCAATAATTATAATTAAATCAATATATTATGCTTATACTTTTACTTTTGTTATAAAACTTATCTTTGTAAAAGTTATAATGCAAATTTTAAAGCAAGAAAGACCATTAGACATCTGTAATCTGTTCATGTCATTTTATAGAACTATTTCTCTGCTTAGAATTCTCAGTGACTTCCAGTTGTAACAGTGTGAACTCTTTAATTGCTGCACCAAACACAGTGCCTGGTACATAATAGTTAAATAATAAATAGGCGTTTAATGAATGAACGTGAACCTCAAAAGTAAGTGATTTGCCCATGCCACAGAGCTTGAGCTAGAACTTTCATTTTCTGGATAAATTTTTTGTATGTTCTAATTAAGACTTGATTTGTTGCAGAATTTATTAAGGCATGTATAGAACGAGGGATCAATATATGAAATCTTAAATGAATTCATTTAGAAGGAATAAAAAGAAAACTTCTAAAAGTTTTGATTAAGTATTCAGATTGTTCTCTTTTAGTAATGTAAGATCTCTGAAATGTGGTATACATCAAAATTAGTTGAGTTGAAATTAGAAAGGTAAAAGCGAAAACACTCTGAAATCTAAAAGTTAAAATACACATTAACTTGTTATTAACATTATATAATACACAGTATTAGAATTTAAGTAGTGTAATTTGAAACTTCTGCCCTTTTAGGCATATTGTTACAAAAGTATTAGCCTTCATGACATTCTACAGTATTGAATTGTTACTTGATAGAAATGCTTACATTCTTTCAAGACATTGATTATATGTAAAATTAACTGGTTAAGTATGTTTATTTTATATACATCATCCTAAAATAAACCAAGATATTAGATACATTAGGGATTTAATTATTAAATAATTTTGAAAAATCAACCATTTTTGGCTAACTTCTTATCTTTTTCCATTTCATCGACCAGAGCTGGACGGGCCATTATGGAGGAGGAGCTGCAGCATTCACATTGTGTGAATTGTGTCAGTAGACGGTGTATGACCAGACCAGAGCCTGGGATTTCCTGTGATTTGATTGGTTGTCCATTGGTTTGTGGTGCCGTTTTCCATTCTTGTAAAGCCGATGAGCATCGACTTTTATGTCCATTTGAACGAGTGCCTTGCTTAAATAGTGACTTTGGATGTCCATTTACCATGGCCCGAAATAAAGTTGCTGAACATCTAGAAACGTGTCCTGCAAGTGTGGTGTGCTGTACTATGGAATGGAACCGATGGCCAGTTAGTTATGCAGACCGAAAATCATATGAAAATCTAAGCAGAGATGTTGATGAAGTGGCACAGTTAGATATGGCCTTGGCTCTTCAAGACCAAAGAATGCTCTTAGAATCTCTCAAAGTAGCCACCATGATGTCAAAAGCAACTGATAAAGTTTCCAAACCTAGGGAACAAATCTCTGTTAAATCAAGTGTCCCAGAAATACCACATACTAATGGTTTGGTGTCTGTTGATGAAGAATCTTATGGTGCACTCTATCAAGCTACTGTAGAAACAACCAGAAGTTTGGCTGCTGCTTTGGATATCCTGAATACTGCTACAAGAGACATTGGCATTTTAAATAAAAGTGTCTGTGCTTCCCCAAGTGAAATGGATGAAGAGCAAAATGCAAGAGAAAGCTTACAGGATCAAAACTTGAAAGATCAAGATCATCTTTATGAGGAGGAGATAGGAGCAGTAGGTGGAATTGACCACAATGACACAAGTCAGAATGCCTGGTCTGAACAAAATGGTTCAAGTGATTTATTATGTGACCTGAATACAAGTTCTTGTGACACTTCTGCTCTTTGTAATGGCTTTCCTTTGAAAAATATATGTGCACAGGTCATAGACCAGAATCATAATTTACATGGTGATTCAAAACAAAGTAACTTAACAAATGGAGCCTGTGTGGCATCAGATGGCACTTCAAAACCTTCCAGCTCACTTGTGGTAGGAGCACAACTTAGGGAAGTAATACCATCCAATTCTTTGCTTAATGGCACAGTTCAGCATATCCTTTTACCTGATGATGAGGATGAAGGTGAATTGTGTTGGAAAAAAGTAGACTTAGGGGACTTGAAGAATATGGATGTCTTATCTTTCAGTCCTGCTCCTTCATTCAGTTTTCTTTCTAATTCATGTTGGTCTAAACCAAAGGAAGATAAAGCAGTAGATACATCAGATTTGGAAGTTGCAGAAGATCCCATGGGCCTCCAAGGAATAGATCTGATCACAGCAGCATTGCTATTTTGTCTAGGAGATTCTCCAGGAGGGAGGGGTATATCTGATAGCCGCATGGTTGATGTTTATCACATTGACTTTGGGACTCAGACTTTTTCACTTCCATCTGCAATATTAGCTACAAATACAATGGTTGGGGAAATAGCTTCAGCTTCAGCTTGTGATCATGCCAATCCACAGCTTTCAAATCCAAGTCCATTTCAGACACTTGGGCTGGATTTAGTATTGGAATGTGTCGCTAGATACCAACCCAAGCAGCGTTCAATGTTTACCTTTGTGTGTGGACAGTTATTTAGAAGGAAAGAATTTTCTTCCCATTTTAAGAATGTGCATGGTGACATTCATGCTGGACTCAATGGCTGGATGGAACAGAGGTGCCCTTTAGCATACTATGGTTGTACCTATTCTCAGCGTAGATTTTGTCCATCAATACAAGGAGCGAAGATTATCCATGACCGCCATTTGAGGTCATTTGGAGTTCAGCCAAGTGTGTCTACGGTATTAGTAGAGCCTGCTAGAAACTGTGTATTGGGATTACATAGTGACCATCTAAGTAGTCTTCCTTTTGAGGTCCTGCAGCATATTGCAGGCTTTCTTGATGGCTTCAGTTTATGCCAGCTCTCGTGTGTATCCAAGTTAATGAGGGATGTGTGTGGCAGCCTGCTTCAGTCTCGTGGCATGGTCATACTGCAATGGGGGAAAAGAAAGTATCCAGAAGGAAATTCATCATGGCAGATAAAAGAAAAGGTTAGTTTAATCTTTATCAACCTCTTATTTGACAAAAAGAGGCCTTTAATAATGCTGCTGAATTAATACCATTAATGTCTTGTTGAGAAATTCACCATTCCCTAAAACTTACTAAATCAATATGATGACAGACTTTGTTTTAATGGTAATTAATCATGAACTAGGATAGTTAGAATTGTTTTCCATAATTATAGGTTTACTACTGATTTCTTAGAACTAGTTTATAATCTAATATGGCAGAGACCACTTATGTTTCTCGATGTTTCTATAACAACTCTTTGTTTGGGTCCATGTTATCATCTTCTAATTTGGACTCCATCTGAAACATTTTTGCCATAAGATCATAGAGGAAGCAAGGAGAGGGTTTTTTCCCCTCTTGTAATAGTCTCTCCATTCTATGGCAGTTTTGTTCCTAGGATTTGGTTGTTGCAGGTAATCTAAATAGCAAGAGATGAGAAAAGTTGTACAACTACTACTATGGTCATATATTAAACTGAGCAGAGAAGTATATGGAGAATAAGGAACATAAACGGATAAATGAGGAACTATATTAGGCCAGTCTGAGAAAACAGTAGAGCAGTAGAATTTGATATTGTGGGTGGGACTCTGGGTTTGGTAGAGTCCAAAGGAGTGAAGTATACTGCATGGGAAACTTGAGCTAGAGATTTAGGCAGACCTAAGCAAATCCAAGCTACACCATTTTCCTTCTGTGATAGCCTACTTTTGCTCAGCTTCTATTTGGCACTACTCAGTAGAAACTAGAAGTTATTACAGATATCTTTGATTGAAGGTTGTTTTTTTTTTTTTAAATTTTAGAACACTTACATGAAACTTACACATTTTATAAAGTGGAGACAATTGTGATAAACTTTACATTTAGTTGTACAGCATTCAAACTCTGGTTACTTTATTCATAGCACCTTTAGGTTTTCTTTCATCCATTGCACTAATTTTTCAGAATTCTGCATCTGCTTGGTTTTCTTGAGGCTTTGACCAATAAATGATCACACAAATTGTTTTATGATTTTTTTTTCCAAAAGGAAGTTTCTGATGGCAGAAAGTTTCTACTGCTTGTGTTTGTGTGTATTTTTGTTTTTCATATGATTTCATATCTTTTCTTCCCTTTGGGATGGAACACTCTTAGTATGGCCTCTTTTTATCTTTGCCTACTATTATTGACATATGGAGTGAAATTTTTTGGGGGGTGGGGATTCTATCATCATTCCTGCAGAAAATCTCACCTGTTCTTCAAATGTAACTCACCATCATATGTACAGATTACTCACACATCTGTACCTTGGCCGTTTGCGTCACTGAACTCTCAACCAGTATATACAAGCATCTACTGGACATTTCCACTTGATTACCCTACAGCTTCCTCAAACTCAACAAATCCAACCTATTCCACTCTTCCACATCTTAGTATGAGAAGTGGCACCATCATCACCAAGTTTTCTAAACCAGGAATTTAGAAGTTAAGTTGACTGCTTTTTCTCCTCCCTTTATTTTTTTTTCAGATGATCACGAAGTCCTGTTTCTTTTTCTTTTTTTCATACCTCTCAGGGTTGCTTCTCTGTTTTCACTGCCATTTCCCAAGTTCAGTCCCAACTTTAGTTCTGTCCTGGACTACAACAGCAGCTTCCTCCAAACTGGATTCCTACTTCCAGTTGGGCCCCTCTCCAATATATTCTCTACACAAGAGCTAATGTGATACGTATTTTCTTAAATATAATTCTTTCACTGTCACCGCAGTGCTTAAAAACTTCTTTAATATTTGTTCATCACCCTTGGATAGAGCCCAGCTCCTTAATAAAACATATTAAGACTTTTTATAATCTCATCTTTATCTTTTCACTCTCCTCCCGTCATTTTATACTGTAACCACGTTGATTTACTTACAGTTCCAGATGTTTTTTCTTACGTTAAGTCCTTCAAATATGCTGTCCCTAATTCTCACACTTGAACACCTGGAATATGCTACTCAGTGTGCATTAGTCCTTTACTTATATTAACATATATAATCCACTGTCCCCATTTTACAGACAGAGAAACAGAGGTTAAGTAATCTGGCCAGCTAATTGATTTAGGAAACCAGTTTCTTGATCTTGTGATCTTCATCTTCTTGCTATGTCCTGCTTACTCTTCAGGCTTTACTTCCTGATGACAGCTTCTTGGGACCCCCACTCTGAAGCCTTCTGAGAGCTGCACTGCTCTGTGTTCCTGTGGTGCTCCGTTATAGCCCTCTGCTAAAGCACTCACTGTACTTTTTTGAAATTGATTGATGAATTGTCAGTTTCAGTCTCTAGACTGCAAATTCCTTGAGAAGTGTAATTCTCGGGAAACCAAAATACGGCCTTGCATAGCACCTACTATGTCGTAGGCACTAAGTAAATACTTGATGCGTACTTGAATGAAAGATGGATCCATTACTAAGAAGCCTTGTCATAAGCAGGTGGGAGTCATACGTTTTCTTTTGCCTGCTTTTCCTGAGTTTGTTTCACCAGACTCTCAGTTGTATGGAAGTAGAGAGGCTGCCTGTCACCATTGAATCTTTCAGCTGTTTTATCTGCCAAAGCTTAAAGAAAACTCCTAATTCCTTTTGTAGCTTTATAAACATGGGAAATGGTAAGGGAGGCTAGTGACATCTATACTGTCACTAGACCTTCACTGACTCCTGGGAAATTACTCCATAAAGGGTAATTGATCATAACCCTAAGGAGTATAGGGACTACCTGTGCTGAACAATGGGGATTTTCTATAGCTAGTTGAAAAATAATTGTGTTTCCACAAAATTCAAAGACATCTAGCCATCCCAAGAAGACATTACCATGCTTTCCTGAGAAGTAATAAATGCTGAGGGTTTTTCTCAAATCTGCCACTTTCTAAAGCAGGGATGTCCAATCTGTTGGCTTCTCTGGGCCACAATGGTAGAAGAATTGTCCTGGGCCACACATAAAATAACGATAGCTGATGAGCTAAAAAAAAAAAAAAAAAAAATCACAAAAAAATCTCATAATGTTTTGACGGTGCTTCATGGCCTGGAGCTGTTGAGTGGACAAAAGGGGAAGTAGCCTGTATTTTTACCTACAGACATGAGTAGGGATGGCAGGTAAGTATTTTGCCTAGAAGCATGTTTTACAATGATATGGACTAAAATAGGATGCACTTTACAAATATTATTTTTATATGAATTTTCAGAACCATTTTGAATAAATTGAAGTACCTATGTTCTTGAATATTACTATGTAACTTTAATACTTGTGAACAGCGGAAAAATAAGCTTACCTTGGCACACAATATTCTAGGATATTTTTAGTAAATATAGTATAAATAGGTATGGGAAAGAAAAACCTGGAGAAAAAAAGAACACTTGCATTGTCAGTGTCTCCAGAGTTCTAGATAGCCAGCTGGAGAGTATGAAAGAATAGTGTGCAGTATATAATACTTTAGGAAATGGCTCTGAATTTGTCCAGTTTTGATTTTATAAAAATCATTTAGCAAGCCAGATTGGTGTGATTTTTAATACTGAGTTTTGGTTTTTTGTTACAGTTTTTAAATTTATTGAAGTCATAATGCCATAGAAGTGGTTTACCTTGTAATTTTTTGACAGACATATTTGCATTCAAAAGGATTTACCAATTTTTATTTTATAGCTATTTGAAATTTTATATTGGATGCTTCTATAACAGTAGAAAGGTATACCGTGGGAGCAAAAAGTGTTTTTTAATTCTCTAAAAATTGACTTATTTAAATCTAAAGTAGAATTTTCTTGTAGGTATGGAGATTTAGTACTGCATTTTGTTCTGTTAATGAATGGAAATTTGCTGACATCCTAAGCATGGCTGACCACTTGAAGAAATGCAGTTATAATGTTGTCGAGAAGCGGGAGGAAGCAATCCCATTGCCATGTATGTGTGTGACACGAGAACTCACTAAAGAAGGACGTTCACTACGCTCAGTTTTAAAACCTGTACTTTAAGGGTTGTAATTTTACTTGCACATACGTGCAAGCATCTAGTATAATTTCTTTGTAATATGTGAAACCTTATTAATGTATTAATATTACAACTAGCTAAATGTATTGTCATTATGTATATAATGTTTTGAAGTAACATCTATTTTTATAAAGTACTGTTTAGTTGGAAAAAGTTGCCTTAATGTTTGAAATGTGTGAAATTTTGGAACTTGCTGGACAGGGTGGTTTAATTTTTAGCTACATAATTTTAAGAATTAGTATTTTCAGTGGTGTGCATATTTTGGTTCTTAAATTTTTGCATCTTAAACTAACAAAATCTTGACCAATTTATTCCTTGTTTTCTGTGGGTTGCAACCCATGCAGTCAGAAAGCAAAACTTTGATTCAGATTTTTTACAGCACAGGTTTTTCATATAAAAACATTCTCAATTTCTTAAGCACTGCCATAAGATCATTATAATGTTTTTGTTTTTTAGTGCTTCCCTTATACAATTGTTAATGCACAAATGATCTCTCATATAAACTTACATATGTAAAATCATAACTAAAGTTTGGTAATGCAGTTTATCATGTTTTATAAATAATCCACAAAGATGTTTTCATCTTATGTACTTAGAGCTCAACACAGAGAGTGACCATGTGCAGCTTTCTTTTTTGTTAGATGCCACATCCAAAGACTCACCACAGTGTGTTACATGACAGGTCAAAGCAAAAACAAGCAAACAAAAAGCAAGCCTGTGAATTTACTTTAATCTGAACCTGTTCATGATATTACATATTTGCTAAATATTTAATGTTTTAAAAGAAAATATACCTCATTTTAAGTTTGAATTGGGCATATTGTATAAATTTTAAATGTTCAGAATGCAAAGGGCTTAACTATTAAATATTTACCTTTTATGTTTATAAACATTATAACTATGTTGTTTTAAGACTTTAAAAACATGAAATTTGTTAATCTTTGTAAAATGACAATCATGTAGAAACCTGTCTTGGTTGACAATCTGAAACATTTCCAAGTTAATTTCCCATAGGCTTCACCACCAAGAGAGTAAGAATTGCATATTTGCATAATAATCAAGGTATAATGGAAAAATACCCCTATTTTTGAAATAATTTATTATAGTTTTCAAATTGATTTATACCATTATTAACTTTATGTGGTCTGTTTAAAAAAATGAATATATCAGTATTTAGAAATAAATTTCAAAGATGGGGATATATACTTAAATAATTTGTCTTATGTAAATTCTAGCATTTGGTAGTCTGAAATGGTGACAGATTACTTGTTAAAATTGTGAAAACTCTGTTGTGTCCTCTCCTCCTACATTTGTCCCTGAGAGTGCTCTACGATTACTAGCTTCTTAATACCCATATATAGCAATCAGGCAGAGGCGTTCCTTGGGAGTTACAGAGTTCTGAAGCTTAAGATTTTTTTGGTTGGATCAAGTCCTTAGTACAGTTGAAAAATACAGCATTAAAGACTAATCAATTGTCTTGCCTCACCTGTCATTTTAAATAGTAGAATACTTATTTCTCAGTGCTTAAAATTTCTTTTTCAACTGTGAGATTGAATGGTTTCTATTTCTATGGGGAAAAAAAAAACAACAGAAAAAAGATATTAAATACTATAAAATATAACTCTGCCTTTTAAAGTTTTGCTGAAGAATGTGTGGTTAGGATAGCACAAGCATTTTCTGTTTTGTAGTTATGCTTTTTAAAATTCATTGTTTTTAAATTTAGACTTCTTATTTCCACACTGGATTATGAGATATTTAACAATTTTTCCACCTTATATTTCTTTTACACATTTTGCTGTTCTCTTTTTTGTTGTTATGCCACCATACCATTTTGTTAAAATGTTTTCTTTGTGAAACATTTGTTCAAGTTCTAATAAAATTAATATTTCCCCTTTACATGGCTCAATAACTTAAAAACTTTCGTTTAAATAAAATTTTAATACTTGTTTGACAAATTCCAACACAATCATATTGTTTCTGTAATGTGGATTTTCTGCATGTTGTGGTAGTTGTTGATTATCATCATTGCTCACCCATGTTTTACTAGTGAACCTTAATTTTTTAAAAAGATGAGAAACTCATTCGTTAACCTCTGACCCTTCAGTGTGTCAAAAGTAATACCACCTAGGTGCACTGAAAGGCGGAAGAGTTTCTAGCATGGTTATATCTCTAAAAATTGTAATGGAAACCGTTTGTTTAGCCTCTTAAGCATGAAAAGGTTTGTATGTTGCCCTAATAGATTGTATCTTGAGTAGTCCTTGTTGATTCCTTAGTCTTTGCTAAATGGCAAGGTAAAAGGCAAACATCGGGATGGAGGGAAATACTTGAATTCACTTTTATCCTCTGCCTCCTTCCCCAGTACTGCCTGTTAGCTTAATCTTTCTCCCTCTCCCTTTCCGTTCTTCTCCCTCTCTCACTCTTTTTCACTAGATTTTGAGTCTCTCAGATCACTTAGAGCAGTGGTTCCTAAAGTGTTGTCCTTGGACCAGCAGGAACAGCAACACCTGGGAATTTGTTAGAAATGCAGATTATTAGGCTTCTCTCCAGACTTAGTGAACCAGAAGCTCTGGGGTGGGACCCAGCATTCTCTTTTAACAAGATCTCCAGGTGATTCTAATGCATAGTAAAGTATTAAAACTTAGCGGGAAGCCTAGGTCATGCCAGCTACCCTCTGATGTATTACTGGAGTGGATATATGTATGTACATGTGTGTGTTTGTGTAATATATGTGCAATCCAAAATTAAGAGTAATGGTAATATATTAATGGTTAAACTATATATGTAGTTTCAGTTTTACAGCCATGTGGCAAAATACATTGGGTACTGTAGTTGTTGGACTTGTATTCTTTAAATTAGTATTCACTAGTATTTAAAAATTCACCAGTATTTTACTAGTGTTTCTTCTCTTCAAGGTAAATTGCAGTGCAGATTTTAGTTTATTAGCAGTAACATTTAGCCTAGTCATCTTATTCTCTTGTTTAGTGGTTGAGAGTTATGAACATATTCAAAATTTAGGATAATCACAGAGCAGAAGTAGACAAATATTGGATTAAATCCTACAAAAATGTTTTTAGGGATTTTTTCAACCCATTCAGTAAGACGTTTAATTAAAGATTGGATCTCTTGTTTATCATAGTATAGAATCTTTTTTGATCTTTGATCCTGTGCTGCCTATCTCATCAGTGTTGTTGCTATTAATATCTGTCCTTTAACATTGGATGTTGGGATCTTAGTAATCTTGAAGATAATAAGGTTTTCAGCAAAACTTCCATATCCTTTGAAGATATGGTGGTTTATGTTACTATATTGATAACGGTTTTACCTGTGGAGATTTGACTAGTTTTAGGTGTTTGGAAGTAAAACAGATTTCATGTTTTGTATCCCAACCTAAAAAGACATGGAGTTTGTGTATTTTAAATTTTCCTAAGGAAAAATTATTCAAATATTTTAAAATGTGTTTGTTTCATGCATGACATGCCACATTGAAAGTGATGTGATTGGAGTTTACAGAGTTGATTGTTTAGTAGTGCAGTAGAAAGGAAGCAAGTGACCCTAATTCTCTGAACAAAGACTTGATGGAAAGAATTTTTCTAGTAGGTGTTTGGTTATCTAAATGTTATTGTAAGTAGTCTTACTTAAGGTGCTCATAAGGCCTAGGAAGCAGAGAATATTAGTTATACCTTTGTCAACTAATCAGTGACTTGTTACATGGTGTTTAAGATAATTTAGTAATAGGGTTTGACAGGATTTATCTGATTTCCAAAAAATCAAAGTTTGAATTCAGGAAAGATCAACTCTAATGAGTCCTTTCTAAATAAGGGAAGAGAAAAGATGGTTTGCTTTTGAAGACATCTTTTACATAATTATTTCCTTTTATTTAAAAGATTAAAGTGAGGTCAAGAGATGAAATCTTTCAAATTTCAATTTTATGGATGAGAAAACAGGTACTTAAGTTTAGGCAGTGACAAGCGTACTGGGATATTTGAGAGAGAACTATGTCCTTACATGGATCACTTTTTTAGTTTACGAATGCAAGAAGGAAAGCGATGTTTAGATGTAAGGAAATTTGGAAAATGTTACTTAGAATGTTTGATTTCTACTACTTTGGAAAGCATTTTGGAGCAATACCAAAAGGAAACAAACTAACCAAGTGTATGGTATGTTGCTCTGAAAATCTTTGCAAAACTAGGGCCTCTTGCTGAATTTTACAAGTAGGTTATTGCATCTGTGATTAAATTTTTTTCATAAATTGCTCATACATATATTTAGTTGACATATATAATCTTCATAATTGGCCAATACACCTTGAAATATATTAATGGCAGTACATCTTGAGGTGCTTTGTTACCTTAACACATTTCAAAACTGAAATTTTGTATTCAGATTGTTTTATATTTCAATGGGTTATGTAAAGAGGGATGTTTCATTAATAAACTACAAAGAAATGGGTTATAAGGAAGATTCATGTACATGCTCTATAGAAATATAGTAAAAATTCATTTGATGTAAATTCCTTTTTTAAAAATAATTTTCAGTCTTTTTGATATGCTGGACTGAAGCTTCTGTCCTTTACTATGAAGAAAACATTTCTGAAGCGAATTGACAAGGCAAATACTGGGTAAAAATTTAAGCATCTCCAAAATTATTAACCAATTTGCATGCAAATATTAGGAAATGATTTTTTAATATGTAGCTAGTTCCTGTGGTGGTTTATAGTTCATGTGTTTGAAAGTAATAAAACTGTATTTGTGTTGAACTCTTAAGACGAATTAATCAGGTCAGTTGCTCCGAACAAAGGCAGATTCATCTGATTTAGTTTCTACCTTTTCAATATAAATTTTTAGAAATTTTGGTTCTCAGATGCGAGGCAAATAGGCTGATATATTTGTTTATTTGACAGAGGAACTGACTAGAGTTAGCTTTTTAATACCCCTTCCAAACAGTAACATCATTATATTAATATTAAGTAGTAGTTATAAATTTTAATGACATAAGAACAGTAACAATTTTTTAATAAAAGATTGAAGCTGAAAAAAGGGGTCCTGCCCTCTGCTGTCATAGAATTTTTTTTTTTCAGTTGAAATCCTCTTCCATATTGTCATTATTGCTTCTTTATCCCATGACTTCAGTTTTCTGGTGAGGTGACCCTGAATGTAGTCATTTTTGTCAGTAGTTTTAGATTTAAGTAAGTGATCACACTTGTTTTAAAGCCTCTTTCAGCTCACTCATGAAGAAACAATTTTTTTTCATTTTTTTCTTCAAATATTGGCAAGTATTGCTGAATCTAACTGAAGTATCAGCTTCAGGTTTAACCGTGCTATTTGATTGAAAGAAATCAAACCATAGAAATAATGATGGGCACTGTATCTGCTCAAGAGTAAAATTAGCCAATGAATAATTGTCAACTAGATGTCTTTAATCAATTGATAACTTTAAAAAAAATCTGTATTTCTAATAAAACATAGAACAGTATTGACTCCTTACAACATTCCAATAGCTTTGTCATGACAGCTGTGACTTATAAGTTGCTCTGAATGGCTAATAATTCAGTGGGCATGAATTCTAAAGATGTTTATTTGCACTTAAAATGTTAAAGTAGTATTGTTCATTTGATCAATATTTCAATACCAGTCAGTATTGGAAACTTTAATTGCATTCTGAAAGGTTATTACTGATTCACTGCATTCTGAAAGGTCATTAGTGAATCATTACTGATTCACATACTGATTCACTTGCCTCAGATGAAATTTAGCTTCCAATTTAGCTTTTCTCATGATTTACATAAATAGTTGTTGCTATCTTAAATGCAGAAAGATGGTATTCTTTGGGGAGACAAACCCTAAGTGAATGAAGCTAGACACAAAAGGGCTACATACTAAATGATTTCATTTATATGAAATATTCAGAATAGGTAAATTCATAGAGACAAATCAGATTCATGGTTGCTGGGGGAGGGGGAGTGAGTGCTTCATGGGTATGGGGTTTTCTTTTGGATTGATGAAAATATTGTAGAACAAGATAGTGGGGATAGTTGTGCAATATTGTGAATGTGCCAAAATGCCACTGAATTGTATACTTCAAAATGGAGTATTTGATGTGTATTTTATTACAATTAGAAAAAAATTTGGTATTTGCAGTCATTGCCGAAGCCAAAAACTAGTGTTCTCAATGTTTGTGAAATGCCCAAACTATGGTTTGTAATTAATTTATAGCATTAGTAACATGGGAAGTCTATTCAGTTTAAAATTCTGGTAAAATCTGTGAATCCCATCATAGAAGTACTCCTGACAGCAGCAGAAATAAAGCTGTAATTCATCAAAATTTCCTTATATTTAATACTTCTATGACTGAGTAATTGACTTTTGTGTCAATGTTTATTTTTTATCTTTTGAAATTTATGATTCCTTGTGGCACATCTCAATCACACTTTTTAAAGATATGTTTTTAAATCATGCTTTGAAAAAAATTTGTATAATTTTCAAGGTTATTTTTTATAGTTTTATACTTTGTTTCTTTTGAAAAACAAATGCAACTGTGTATTAGATAAGACTAAATAAATTGTACTGATGTATACATTTGTATGCTTTGATATTGTCTTGTGGGGAAACTTTCCAAATCTTAAGATTGGTAGGAACTCTAATGATCATTTAGTTTCTCATTTTATATTTGGAGAAATGGAAGCTGAGGTTGTCAGTGTGTCTTTCATTCAACAAACATTTATTGAACACTCATGTCAGTTGACGTGTAGGCTTCATTCTGGAAGGTTATTTCATGCATGAAACTTTCACAGGTAATTTCTTTTTTTCTTTTTCTTTCTTTCATCATCTAGTAATTATGCCAGACACATGGACAAACGAACAAGTTTCAGAGGAGGGGAGGCTTTAGGCATAGAATCACTTTAAGTTGTTCTCCTAATTCTTCTCCAAACATCTTAAAGAGATGTTCTTCAGCACAGTAAAGCACACATGATCATAAGCAGTCTGCTACACAAGGAATATGTTACTACTTTCATGACTTTGGGAAGGGGCTATTTTCCAGTCACTTTAAACCAATTATTTTCCATTGTTCTAAGGAGCCAGCTTAGTACTGCTGGTTCAAATCAATCTTTTAAAAAAAGTTAAGTTGCTTTGCAAATAGCTGTGCCTCTCATGTAGTTAGGGGTATATATGCAAATTAAGGGGTGTGTATGCTCCAAGTTGGACAACAATAAGTATAATTAAATGAACTTAACAAAATGAAGCTGATAAGGTAATAAACCTAGAGAAGTAGCAGTACAGTAGCTTTACTTACACACTGCAAAAGAGTCCAAAATCAAAGAAAATGAGAAGGTAATAATTGTGATAATTCATACACTAATACATTTGTTATGATTTTTTACCTTAGTCATTTCTTCTTAATATTTTGATACTTCAACAGTTAGGACTTATTGCCACATAGGTTATTTGACCTGAATTTTCTTAATCATCTGCCTTCTGTTATTCCATCACTTTGGACTCTACATTTCTGCTGTATTGTATTACTATTTCCCAAACACTTCATATCCTTCAATGTCTGTGAGCCTTTCCATATGCTTTTTCTTTTGCCTAGAATGTACTCCCCTCACTTCTTTTCCTGGTTCATTGGTGAAGACCCAATTCCAAACTCATCTACTTTTTTTTTTTTAGACCATCTAATGGATAATCATCTCTTATCTATGGTTTGGTTTCGTTTTGTTTTAAAATCATATTGTTTTACAGTATAATCACACTGTACTGCCATTATCTATTTGCTGGCATCTATACACTAGTATAAATTATGGGCTCCTCTAGGTAGAAACCATATCTTATGTGGCTTTGTATCTCTGTTCCTTGCTGAGGGCCTTACAAACAGAAGGTGATATGGTTTGGCTGTGTTTCCACCAAATCTCATCTTGAATTGTAACTCCTACAGTTTCCATGTGTTGTAGGACGGACCTGGTAGGAGGTAATTGAACCATGAGGGCAGGTCTTTCCCATGCTATTCTTGTGATAGTGAATAAGTTTCATGAGATCTGGTCGTTTTAAAAATAGGTTTCCCTGCATGAACTCTCTCTCTTTGTCTGCTGCCATCCATGTAAGATGTGACTTGCTTCTCCTTGCCTTCCACCATGATTATGAGGCTTCCCCAGCAACGTGGAATTGTAAGTCCATCAAACCTATTTTTCTTCCCAGTCTTGGGTATGTCTTTATCAATAGCATGAAAATGGACTAATGTAGTAAATTGGTACTAGTCGAGTGGAGTGCTACCAAAAAGATACCCAAAAATGTGGAAGCAGCTTTGGAACTGGGTAACAAGCAGAAGTCAGAACAGTTTGGAGGACTCAGAAGAAGAAGGGAAAATGTGGGAAAGTTTGGAACTTCTTAGAAACTTGAAGAATGGCTTTGACCAAAATGCTGATAATGATATGGACAATGAAATCTAGGCTGAGGTGATCTCAGATGGAGATGAGGAACTTCTTGGGAACTGGAGCAAAAGCGACTCTTGTTATGTTTTATCAAAGAGACTGGGGACATTTTGCCCCTGCCCTAAAGATTTTTGGAACTCGAAACTTGAGGGAGATGTTTTAGGGTATCCGGTGGAAGAAATTTCTAATCAGTAAATCATTCAAGAGGTGACTTGGGTGCTGTTAAAGGCATTCAGTTTTATAAGGGAAGCAGAGCATAGAAGTGGGAAATTTGTAGCCCAACAATGTGATAGAAAAGAAAATCCCATTTTCTGAGGAGAAATTCAAGCCAGCTGCAAAAATTTGCATAAATAATAAGGAGCTGAATATTAATCCCCAAGACAATGGGGAAAATGTCTCCAGGTCATGTCAGAGGTCCTCATGGCAGCGCCTCCCATCATAGGCCTGGAGGCCGAGAAGGAAAAAAATGGTTTCATGGGCCAGGCCCAGGGTCCCCTTGCTCTGTGCAGCCTAAGGACTTGGTGCCCTGCATCCTAGCCACTTCAGCCATGGCTAAAAGAGGCCAAAGTACAGCTTGGGTCGTAGCTTCAGAGGATGTAAACACTGAGACTTGGAAGCTTCTTTGTGGTGTTTAGCCTGCAGGTGCACAGAAGTCAATAATTGAGGTTTGGGAACCTCTGCCTAGATTCCAGATGATGTACGGAAACACCTGGATGCCCAGGCAGAAGTTTGCTGCAGGGACAGGGGCCTCATGGAGAACCTCTGCCAGGGCAGTGCAGAAGGGAAATGTGTGGTCAGAGTCCCTGCTGAAGCACTGCCTAGGGGAGCTGTGAAAGAGGGTCACCATCCTCCAGACCCCAGAATGGTAGATCCACTGACAGCTTGCACCGTGCACCTGGAAAAGCCATAGATACTCAATGCCAGCCCATGACTCTCCTGCAAAGCAGCCAGGAGAGGGATGCCCCTGCAAAGCCACATGGCCAGAGCTGCCCAAGACCATGGGAACCCACCTCTTGCATCAGCATGACCTGTATGTGAGACATAAGATTTGACTGCCCCATTGATTTTGGATTTGCATGGGGCCTTTAGCCCCTTTGTTTTGGTCAGTTTCTCCCATTTATAATGGGTGTATTTATCCAATACCTGTTCCCCCATTTTATCCAGGAAGTAATAAACTTGCTTTTGATTTTACTGGCTCATAGGCGGAAAGGACTTGCCTTGTCTCCAATGAGACTTTGGACTGTGAACTTTTGAGTTAATGCTGAAATGAGTTAAGACTATGTGGGATGGTTGAGAAGGCATGATTGGTTTTGAAATGTGAGGACATGAGATATGGGAGGGACCAGTGGAATGATATGGATAGGCTGTGTCCCCACCCAACCAAATCTCATGTTGAACTGTAACTCCCACAGTTTCCACATGTTGTAGGAGGGACTCAGTGGGAGGTAATTGAATCATGGGTGTGCATCTTTCTCATGTTATTCTTGTGATAGTGAATAAGTCTCACGAGATCTGATGCTTTAAAAAAATGTGAGTTTCCCCATACAAGTTCTCTTTTCCTGCTGCCATCTACATAAGATATGACTTGTCCTCCTTGCCCTTTGCCGTGATTGTGAGGCTTCCCCAGCCACATGGAAATGAAAGTCCATTACACTTAGTTTTCTTCCCAGTCTCAGGTATGTCTTTATCAGCAGCATGAAAACAGACTAATACAGAAGGCATTCAGTAGATGTTTGTTAATCTAATGATGAAAAATAATTGAATAATTTAGTGTTGTGTCAGTTCACTTTTGCTGCATAACATGAAACCCTAAAAATTTGTTGTTTAAAAAACAATATAACTAGCTCATGATTGGTTGGCTCAGCATTTCTGGTTGGCCTGACTTGGCTGATGTCCTCCTAATTGGCTCATGTCCATGGTCTGCTGATGGATTGACTGGAAGTTAGATGATCCAAGATCACTTTTCACATCTAGTAGTTGGAAGGCTGTTGGCCAGGGTTATGAGGATGATTACACCACGTGTCTCTCATCATCCATCAGGCTAGCTCAGGCTTATTTACAGGGCAGTAACAAGAACAACAAGAGTGGAAGCCCCTAGGTCCAACCCCTTTTCAAGCCACTGCTCATCAGATTTATTAATGTCCCATTTTCCAAAGCAGTCACATGGCCAAACCCAGATTCATGGGGTGGAGAAATACACTCTATACCCTTTGATGGAAGGAGCAGGATAGTCACACTGGAAATGAGTATGTGTATAGGAACAAGAAGAATCACACCTATTTAAATCTATGCATGTTAAGGAAATTTTCACTCAATCTACCTGAATATTAAAAACTAGAGCCAATTCAAAATCAAAATTATCTTTTTTTTTTCAAACTGTAAAGCTAGTGTTTTAGTCAGGGTTCTCCAAAACAACAGAACTGATAGGAGGTAAATATCTCTGTCTATCTATCTATCTATCTATCTATCTATCTATCTATCTATCATCTATCTATCTACCTACCTACCTACCTACCTACCTAGTTATCAATCGATCGATCGAGATAAATTGACTCACTCAATTGTGGAAGTTGGGGAGTCCTGTGATAGGCTATCTGCAAGCTGGAGAGCCAGGAAATCTAGTAGCCTGGAGGACCAGGAGATCCAGTAACCTGGATCATATTCGAAGACTTCACCACCAAAGAAGGGAAGCTGATGGTGTAACTCTAAGTATGAGGTTTAAGATCTGAGAGCCTAGGGGGCTGCTGGTGCGAGTCAGGAGTCCAAAAGCTAGAGAACCTGGAGATCTGATGTCCAAGGTCCAGAAGAGAGAGCAAGAATTCACCCTTCCTCCATGTTTTTGTTTTATCCAAGACCCCAGCTGATCAGATGGTACCTATCCACATTGAGGGCAGATCATCCCTACTCAGTTCAGTAACTAAAATGTCAGTCTCCACTGGAAACACTCTCATGGACATACATAGGGCAGTCCAATTATTCTAATCAAATGCTAAAACACTTGGGATTTCCTTTCAGCAGAAGAGGGATGGGCTTTGCGCCTACTGAAGCACTGAATATATGTAGTTCTATACTACCTACCTGATACCCTTTAATCCAGTCAAGTTGACCCAAATCATCATCACATGTTCACCCCCTGTCAACTTAACACCCATATTAAGTTGGTTTACTTAACGCACATCTCTATATCATACTTAATGTCTAAATAGCAATACAGCTATACTGTGCATAACCCCAAACTCACGAATCCTTTCCCCAGAAAAGGAGGTAAAGTTCTTGAATGATGTTTACTCCTTTTCTGCTATCCCATAACTAAAATTCTATGATGTAAAATTAACAGTACTTATATTAATATAAGCTCAATACATATTATGTTACATGACAAAGGATAAGAAAGCAATGGAAACAAAGATCCTTATTCCATATATGTGTATATATACACAAACCTCTTTTTAACAAAATAGGGATTGTATAGCCCTTGTTCCTGTAACTGCCCACATGGTTGTAGCTGGTATTTGTAACTACTTTATTCTACTACCAGTTCTGTATTCCCTTTGTCTGCAGTAAGTACCTTAGCTGGTTATTGTTCTTTACCTGTTGGAGTAACCCAAACCTCTATTCCTGTGGGGTCTCAGCAACTTGTAGCCCTACCTACATTGGGTTATTATAATTTCCCATTGACCTTAATCACAGGGCATGGTAATACTAAGAGACACCCTTAGGGATATCTTGTATTCCAGACATACTCTTCCTTACCTCCATTGTAGAATAGCAATCCAAATTCTCCTTGGTAGTCCAGATCAGCCACCCCAGCCAACACTGTTACTTCCCTCTTCCTGCTGACTCAGAGGCAGGAAGAGCCCAAAGTGGCCAGATAGTAGTCTTACCTTCTAGATCCAGAATACAATACATTGTCATATATTCTGGTAAAAACATTAATCCCTCTGGAACTAAAACACCCAGGCAAGCAGAGCATAAAGTTGTGGAAATAGGAAGCAAAAATTTCGCTAGCGTATCACTAGGGGTAATAGTGGATAGTGCCACGCCCATTTCCACCCCTTGATTCCTGGATCCATGAATCCTGGCTATGGAAGAAAGAGTGCCATATTCTAGATATATAGCTCTAGGTATCTATATCTCAAAATACCTATTGGATATTTCCACATGGATATTACTATTTCAAACTGCAATGAATGGCCAACATCTTAGTAAACTTTCCCTTAAAAATAACTGTATACTTATCATCTAACTCAACAACTCTGCTCCTTGGTATTTCCTCAACAGAATAAAAACATGTCCACAGAAAGACTATACAAATATATAGCAGCTTTGTTCTTGATAGCTCCAAACAAACAAACAAACAAACAAAAAACCTCAAATGTATATCAGTAAGCAAATGAATAAACAAATTATGCTATAACCATGCAATAAAATACTACTCAGCAATACAATAGAATGAACTACTGTACACAAACAGTATCTCCAAATACTAAGCTGAGAAAAAGAATCCAGATGCAAGGGAGTACACACTCGTTGTTTCATTAATATGAAACTCTAGAACAGAAAGATAGAAAGATCACTGTTTTCTCTGGGGCAGGAGTGAGTAGATGTGGATTGACTATGAATCTCTCTGCCTGCTTCTGGTGATTTTCTGCCAGTCTTTGGTTTTCCTTGGCTGTGGCTGGAAATCTTATCTTTGCTTTCATATTCACATGGTATTCTCCCTATGTGCATGTCTGTGTCCAAATTTCCAAAATTTCCCTTTCTATGGGAATACCAGTTACATTGGATTAGGATCCACCTACTCCAGCATGACTTGATCTTAACAATTAGTTATCTTTTCAAATAAGGTCACATTTTGGTACTGGGGGTTAAAACTTCAATATTTGACTTCTAGGGGGACACACATTAACCCATAATATGTGATTGGAACTGGTGACCAAGAATTAGCAACTAATCTAGACACATTAGTAAGACATTTGCAAGTGGGTAAGAAATAAAGCTCACAAAAATTCACAGTTATCCTAGTGAAATTTCTAGGAATCCAGTTGTCTGGGACATGTCAACATATCCCATTCAGGGTGAGGAACAAGTTGCTATATCTACCCTCTCTTAACACTAAGGAAAACGCACAACACCTAGTAGGCCCCTTTGAATTTTGGAGGCAATATATATCTCTTTTGAGTATGTTATTACAACCCATTTACTGTAAGATCTCAAAAACTATCAATTTTGATTGGAGCCCATAACAAGAGACGGCTCTGCAACAGTCGAGGCTATACAAGCTACTGTGTTGGTTGGGCCATATGATCCAGCAGATCTGAAGCGTTTAAAGTGCTTAAAGTGTTAGTAGTAGCCAGGGATACTGTATGGAGCCTTTGGCAGAAGGTAAACACTGTTTAGCTTCACAGTTTATCTGCTTTCCAATCCTTATATCTGTCTTTTTCTTGCCTTTATCTGTTTTATAAGTCCTCCAGTTCAATATAGAATAAAAATGGCAAGACAAACGTCTTTGCCTTTCTCCCCATCGTAAAGTAAAAGTATTTATCACTTAATCATCAAATGTGATGTTAGCAGTAGGTTTTACACACTGTTTGTATAGCAAATTGAGGAATTTAACTTCTATTCCTAATTGCTGAGAGATTTTTGTTTTTATCACAAATAGGTGTTGAATCTTATCAAGTGATTTTCCTGCATCTGGTAAGATGATTATATAATATTTCTACATTTCTGTTGTTGCAGCGAATTACATTGATCTCCAATGTAACCTTGAATTTCAGAGATAAACTTCACTTCATTATTTTGTATTGACATTGTTATGTACTGCATGATATGACTTGCTAATAATTTATGAAGGACGTTTTCAAAGTTTATGAAATATATTGGTCTATAATTTTCTTTTCTTATTAAATTTTTGTCAGGTTTTAGTACTGAGGTTATGCTGCCCTCATAAAAAGAATTGAAAAGCAGTATTTCTTCTTCTATATTTTCAAAAAGAGTTTGTGTAGGTTGGTATTATTTATTTCTAATCTGTTTGATAGAATTTACCAGAGATACTGATTAGGCTTAGAGTTTTATGTGAAGGGTTTGTAAAATTAAGAATTAATTTGTTTCATAGATATAAAAAGATGTTTAGAATTCTTGTGTTTTGAATCAGGTCTAGTATTACATGCATTTCAATAAATTCACCAATTTCATCAAAGATGTTAAATTTATTAATTTTATATTTATGCTGGGATAGTGGGCTACCCTTACGCAGAAGAATAAAACTGGACTCCTACCTTTCACCATATAAAAAAATTAACTTGAAGTGGCTGGCAAGATGGCCAAATAGGAACAGCTCCAGTCTGCAACTCCATGTGAGATCAATACAGAAGGCGGGTGATTTCTGCATTTCCAACTGAGGTACCTGGCTCATCTCACTGGGACTGGTTAGTCAATGGGTGCCACCCATGGTGGGGAGTGGTAAGCAGAAGCACGGTGGGGTGTCACCTCACCTGGTAAGCACAAGGGGTTGGGGAACTCCCTCCCCTAGCCAAGGGAAGCTGTGAGGGACTGTGCCATGAGGAACGGTGCACTCTGGCCCAGATACTATGTTTTGCCCATGGTCTTTGCAACCCACAGAACAGGAGATTCCCTTGGGTGCCTATACCACCAGGGCCCTGGGTTTCAAGCAGAAAACTGGGTGGCTGTTTGGACAGATACCAAGCTAGCTGCAAGAGTTTTTTTTTCCCATATGCCAGTGGTGTCTGGAATGCCAGTGAGACAGAACACTTCACTCCCCTGGAAAGGGGGCTAAAGCCAGGGAGCCAAGTGGTTTAGCTCAGTGGATACCACCCCACAGAGCCCAGCAAGCTAAGATCCACTGGCTTGAAATTTTCGCTGCCAGCACAGCAGTCTGAAGTCGACCTGGAATGCTTAAGCTTGGCGGGGGGATGGGCGTCCACCATTACTGAGGCTTGAGTAGGCAGTTTTCCCCTCACAGTGTAAACAAAGCCACTGGGAAGTTCAAACTGGGTGAAGCCCACCACAGCTCTGCAAAGCCACTGTAGCCAGACTGCCTCTCTAGATTCCTTCTCTCTGGGCAGGGCATCTCTGAAAGAAAGGCAGCAGCCCCAGTCAGGAGCTTATAGATAAAACTCCCATTTCCCTGAGACAGAGCACCTGGGGGAAGGGCATCTGTGGGCACAGCTTCAGCAGATTTAAACCTTCCTGCCTGCTGGCTCTGAAGAGAGCAGCATCTCCCAGCACAGCACTTGAGCTCTGCTAAGGGACAGACTGTTTCTTCAAGTGGGTCCCTGATCTCTGTGCTTCCTGACTGGGAGACACTTCCCGGTAGCGGTCAACGGACACCTCATACAGGAGAGCTCATGCTGGCATCTGGAGGGTGCCCTTCTGGAATGAAGCTTCCACAGGAAGAAACAGGCAGAAATCTTTGCTGTTCTGCAGCCTCCACTGGTGAGGGAAAGAGGGTCTGCAGTGGACCTCCAGCAAACTCCAGCAGATCTGCGGCAGAGGGGCCTGTTAGAAGGAAAACTAACAAACAGAAAGGAATAGTATCAACAGCAACAAAAAGTCTCTCACACCACAGTGCAATCAAATTAGAATTCAGGATTAAGAAACTCACTCAAAACCACATAACTACATGGAAACTGTACAGCATGCTCCTGAATGAATACTGGGTAAATAACAAAATTAAGGCAGAAATAAAGTTCTTTGAAACCAATGAGAACAAAGGTACAACATACTAGAATCTCTGGGACATGGGTAAAGCAGTGTTTAAAAAGAAATTTATAGCACTAAATGCCCATAGGAGAAAGCAGGAAAGATCTAAAAGCAACACCCTAACATAAGAATTAAAAGAACTAGAGAAGAAAAGAAAACAAATTCAGAAGCTAGCAGAAGAAAACAAATAACTAAGATTAGAACAAAACTGAAGGAGATAGAGGCATGAAAAACCCTTCAAAAAATTAATGAATCCAAGAGCTAGATTTTTCAAAAGTTTAACAAAATAGATACATTGCTAGCCAGACTAATAAAGAACAAAAGAAGGAAGAATCAAATAGACACCATAAAAAATGATAAAGGGGATATCACCACTGATCCCACAGAAATACAAACTACCATCAGAGAATACTATAAACACCTCTATGCAAATAAACTAGAAAATCTAGAAGAAATTGATAAATTCCTGGGCACATACACCCTCCCAAGACTAAACTGGGAAGAAGTAGAATCCCTGAATAAACCAATAACAAATTCTGAAATTGAGGCAGTAATTAATAGCCTACAAACAACCAAAAAAAGCACCCAAGAACAGGTGGATTCACAGCCAAATTCTACCAGAGGTACAAAGAGAAGCTGGTACCATTCCTTCTGAAACTATCCTGAATAAGAGAAAAATGGGGACTCCTCCCTAACTCATTTTATGAAGCAAGCATCATCATGATACCAAAACCTGGCAGAGACACAATAAAAGAAGAAAATTTCAGGTCAATATCCCTGATGAATGTTGATCCAAAAATCCTTAATAAAATACTGGCAAATCATATCCAGCAGCACATCAAAAAGCTTATCCACCATGATCAAGTCAGCTTCGTTCCTGGGATGCAAGGCTGGTTCAACGTATGCAAATCAATAAATGTAATCCATCATATAAACAGAACCAATGACAACAATGACACGATTATCGGAGTAGGTGCAGAAAAGACCGTCGATAAAATTCAACACCGCCTCATGCTAAAATCTCTCAATAAACTCGGTGTTGATGGAACATATCTCAAAATAATAAGAGCTATTTATGACAAACCCATAGCCAATATCATACTGAATGGGCAAAGGCTGAAATCATTCCCTTTGAAAACCAGCACAAGACAAGGATGCCCTCTCTTACCACTCCTA
>CAUYLG010040556.1:0-27161 GCA_963573385.1 Cacajao melanocephalus
CCATCCAATCTTTGACAAACCTGACAAAAACAAGCAATGGGGAAAGGAGTCCCTGTTTAATAAATGGTGTTGGGAAAACTGGCTAGCCATGTGCAGAAAGCAGAAACTGGACCCCTTCCTGACACCTTACACTAAAATTAACTCCAGATGTATTAAAGACTTAAACATAAGACCTAACACCATAAAAACCCTAGAAGAAAACCTAGGCAATACCATTCAGGACACAGGCATAGGCAAGGACTTCATGACTAAAACACCAAAAGCAATGGCAACAAAATCCAAAATAGACAGATGGGATCTAATTAAACTCAAGAGTTTCTGTACAGCAAAAGAAACAATCACTAGAGTGAACCAGCAACCAATAGAATGGGAAAAATTTTTTGCAAGCTACCCATCTGACAAAGGGCTAATATCCAGAATCTGCAAAGAATTAAAGCAGATTTACAAGAAAAAAACAAACCTATTCAAAAGTGGGCAGAGGATATAAACAGATACTTTTCAAAAGAAGACATATATGAGGCCAACAAACATATGAAAAATGCTCATCATCACTGGTCATTAGAGAAATGCAAACCAAAACTCCATTGAAATACCATCTCATGCCAGTTAGAATGGCAATCATTAAAAAATCTGGAGACAACAGATGCTGGAGAGGATGTGGAGAAATAGGAACACTTTTACACTGTTGGTGGGAGTGTAAATTAGTTCAACCATTGTAGAAAACAGTGTGGCAATTCTCAAGGATCTAGAAATAGAAATTCCATTTGACCCAGCAATTCCATTACTGGGTATATACCCAAAGGATTATAAATTGTTCTGTTATAAAGACATATGCACACGTATGTTCCTGGTGGCACTGTTTACAATAGCAAAGATTGGAACCAACCCAAATGCCCATCAATGATAGACTGGACAACAAAAATGTGGCACATATACACCATGGAATACTATGCAGCCATAAAAAAGAATGAGTTCACATCCTTTGTAGGGACATGGATGAATCTGAAAAACATCATTCTCAGCAAACTGACACAAGAACAGAAAACCAAACACCACGTTTTCACTTACAGGCAGGTGATGAACAATGAGAACACCTGGGCACAGGGAGGGGAACATCACACAAAGGGGTAGATGGTGGGGGGCAGGGAGCAGGGGAGGGGAGGGGGAGCAGGGGAGGGGAGGGGGAGCAGCGGGCAGGGAGGTTGGGGAGGGATAACATCAGGAGAAATGCCTGATGTAGGCGATGGGGGAATGGAGACAGCAAACCACCATGGCATGTGGGTACTTATGCAACAATCCTGCAGGATGTAAACATATACCCCAGAGCTTAAAGTACAATTAAAAAAAAAAAGGAAGAAAATACGTTCTTTCTGTTCTATGGAATTTCATTTTTTAAAATAAAACCTTTTCAAACTCATTAAAATGATTTGTAGTTTGAAAAAGTAAAATTGTAGGTGCCATCCAGAGAGTACAGTTGGGAATCAGAGAGAAGTGTCTCTGCTTTCAAGATTATATTCAGCCACAACAGATACCACTTAGGTGTGATTTTAATACCTCATCTTGGATAGCAATGAGGATGAAACTACAAGAAAAGGGGTGACTTTTCATCATTTCTCTGTTGACTAACAAACTGATAAAGAATACGAGGAAGGCTTTTTCCACAGAGGAATTTTCTGGAGGAAACAAAATACATTGCATAAAATGTGAAACACTCAAATGAGAGTATCTTTTGATTCTGCAATTCTACCTCAGGAATTTATACTTAAAAATTATCTGAGCAAGTGTGTAAAAAGATAAGTACAAGGATTGTCACTGCGGCAAGTAACTGGAAACAATCTATATGGCCTATGATAGCAGATTATTTAATTATAATTATCCTACATGTATAAGTTAAGTATTATGCAACTGTTAAAAATAATAAATATCTGTATACAGTAATATGGAAACTTACTAAATTATATGTTTCTATATTGTAATTTTCTAACTGAATTATGTAATTAGAGAAATATATTTTAATAGGAAAAAGGATAAATTTAAACATCTCCTGAATTTAAGGTTTAACTCTGACATCTTTAACAAGTAATGGCACACAGTGAACAAAATGTGATAAATGAGCCAAAAACTTCTTCTGAAATCTTCATAAGAAATATAATAGAAAAATTTCAACTTTAAAAGAGCTGTTGATTGACAACTTTCTGATATTGGCTTAGTGATGATTAAAGAAAAGTTGACAGTGGCTTAGTTACTTTTTTTCAAAAGAGCTGATTTCTGAAAGTATTTAAAAAGGAATCAATATTTGTGTGCTACCACATTTAGATTTGTATAGACTAATTTTCTATGTTTTAAAGCTCCTCCTTCCATTTCCACATCATGTTTCATTTGGGTGCAATGTGATGAATTAATATGTAGAATAGCTACCTAGTGAACACAAATACATTGTGCTTGGAGCTGGTAAAGATAAGCTTCCTGTTTACAATGGAATGTCAATCCAATAGGGATGGCAGGTACATATACAACATTCAGCTAGTCAGTTCATACAAAGCTTATTAACACTGAGAATAATACACAGCAAATGTTAGCCATTTTATTAGATGGCATAATAAGCAATATGTTTGTGGTGTATTATAGGAAGAGGAATATAGACAGCAAAAGCTTTAGACATTCTGAGAAGACTCAGTATTTTGTTTCCCATTCTACATTTATGGGTACACTGACACATTCCCTCTCTAAGGTGGCTGGTTATGTGTCACTGCTAGATAAACTATTTGCATTTTGCCCCCAGGGGTCATTTGGCAATGTTTGGAGATATTTTTGCCTGTCACAGCTGGATGGGTGGTCTTACTGGCATCTAGTGTATAGAGGGTAGAGATGCTACTACACATCCTGAACTTCACAGGACAGCCCCTCACAGTAAAGCATTATTCAACCCTGACTATCAATAATGCTGAGCATGAGAAACCCTAATGAACATCATCACATTGTGACAGTGCTTTGGTTCACATGGACAAAGAAGTAAACTTTACTGACTACCTCATGGGTAAAGAACTGTAGCTAGAACTTCACATATTTCTCTTAATTCTCACACCAATCCTGAGAACTACCATCCCAGATAAGACACTGAAGCTGAAAGAGAGTAAGTCATTTGCTCAGGTTGACAGAGTAATGCTGGCTAATCTGACCCCACAGTCTCTGGTTCTTTCGGTTGTTTAGGAGGCAAAAGTAATTTTCCTCTTTGGCATATAACATTATTTATTTTAATATAGCAAGTTTGCTTCAGGTCTCCCAAGTGGTCTGGTTGGAGCTAGTCTACCCACAGCACAGCCTAAAAAGCAGAATAGGATTCTGACAATGCACACAATGAATTCTTCACAAGTCAATCGCCTATGAAGATAAAAATACCAAACAATGTTAACTCAAGTGATAGTTCCTTTTTTAAAAAAAAATGTTTATTTGGTCAATCTGAAAAGATAGAAGGAGAATAAAGAGATTCTCCCCAAACCATATCTATACTCACTGATGATATGATGAAAGTATGTATATATATATAAGATATATACTTATTATATATAATTATATATTAAATTATATCAAATGTATATGATGATATATATAAATTAAAACTACAGTATATTGAAATACTACCTGTTTTCCTTCCTTAATTTAGTCATCCACCTAAAAATAATTATGCATACTATGCCAGTTACCAACAACACAAAAGTGCACGAGAGTGATGCTGTTCCTATACTCACAGAGCTTACAGTTGTGGTAGATTGAAAACAGTGTCTACACATTTCTTTACATGTCACTCAACAAGAGGAAAAATCTTATTTCTCTGTGCTTTGAGTCTTGGCAATAGGAACAAATATTAATAGAAGTTCTAAACCCAGCTTTCAACATGCCTTGCAATGATCATTCTTGCTTACTTGGAAAATTGTTACCATGTGAACAAGCCTGCACCAGCCACTGGAAAATCAAAGACACGTGGAGCAGAGATAGGCGGTCCTAGCTGACGCTTCCTAGCACCAGCTGAATAGCCAAGCAAACTTCAGACGAACAGCAGTAGGGCACCAGCTAAGTAGCTACAAACAGCACCAGTCGAGTAGCCAAAAGACCTCAGAGATTAGCCAAAGCAGGCCAGGCTAGATGACCTAGACTGCCCACAGACTTGGAAGAAATAATCAGTGTTTGTCTTTTACTTTGCTTTGTGGTGATTTTTTTTATGCAACAAAAGCAAACTAATGCAACAGTTTAGAAAGGAGGAAGGCAAACAGGCAAAAGCAATGCAATATAATATGGGTCATGGGAAGTGGAGTGTATGCGGTGTTGGGAAAAGCAACAAAGGAGAAAGGACTTACAGAGTACCTACATAAAATTGGTTATAAGTAACATATAAATAAGGGACAACAAGTAACAGTTTGGACAGATTAAGGACGTAAAACCCCTTCGTAGCACTATAACATAGTCAGACTTGTAGGCTCCTTGTAAGGCCCAAGTTCCATTAGCTGCACACAGATAATAAGCTAAAGATAATCACATGTTCTTGTTTTGTGAAACTCCCAAACGGCCACTGTTGTCAATCCTTAGAATGACACACCCAGTTCCGGCTCACGGATTCACTTCCCGCTCACTAATTCACTCCACCATCACCCTCTCTCTGCCATCACTCCACCTCTACCCTATAGATCAAAGTGATTGTAACCAATAAATAGTGTGGATGATCAGAGTTTAGGGCCTTCACTGCCTCCTCCAGAGTAGTAAGTGTTGGCCCCCTGGTTCCACTATCTCTCTTAATCTGTCTTTTTCTCATTCCTTTGTTGCTGAACACAGGGTACCCATGGGTGACGTAGGGCTGGCCCCCTACATGTGTGGTATAGGTTATCTCGGTAATTCAGCAATCACACTCTTTGTGAGAGTTCTAGTCAGAGCCCATGTTGTGCTCATTTTTTTACTCTATTGGTTTATTCAATTCCCAACTCAACAAAAGAGGCAAATATAGTAGCCAAAACACTGTGGTGTATACAGAAAATTAAAACTGTTAAAACTTTCAGAGTGCAAATATTAATAAATCGCTGTTAGCTGTAAGCAGTGATACCTTTATAAAACAAGTGAATGTTTCAAATCCCTTCAGCTCTCTAAAACTAGTTTCATCATTTCTGCTGCAATGAGCCCCATTCTTGACTTTCCAATTTCTGCCAATATATCATTCTCAAACCAATCTAGTCAATAACTAATTTCTGATGATTATTTTCTTCATGTTGTTTCTTGTATCTGCCCCTTCTTTCCAACATCCTAGGAGAGACCTTTATTGCCTCACCTCTGAATGACAGTAATAGGCTCTGTTCTCTCTCACCACAGAGTTTCTTCCTCTTTAAGTACCTTTCACATTATTGCCATATTACTTATAAGATAAAGTCCAAAGACTTCAACCACTTAGCACATTACATTATTATATTAAATCATAAGCACCTAAAATATTAATCATTCAAAATGCTTTGCTCATTTACATCTTGTACATTTGTTCACAGTATCCTCTGCATCCTGAAATACCATCTTTTCTACCTCAATAGCACCCACTCTTCAAGGCTCTGTTAAATCTAATCTCTGCCAAGAAATCCTTTATTTTGCTTGTAACCTACAGCCCTGTAGTCACATAAAACCCATAACACTTATGTATACTGGTGATTTAACACTAAACAGCATAGTTTTACTGCAATCTAACTTAACCTATATATTTGTCATCTTCTCAAATGGATAGAAGTGCCTAAAAAGTAGAGATGGGAGTTTTGCTTTTTCTGTATTGCCAAATTGGAAAACACTGTTTTTATAAAAACTGCATTAATTTTAAGAAGTATTGCAATTTCAAATTTGTCAAAATGTCAAATTTTGGTTTTAGTTATCACAGATTAACAGTTATCTGAACTTCCCTCCTTGCTATACTCAACTGTGAAACCATACAAAATACCTAAAGCTGTAATTTAAGATACTGCACATCACAGGGCTAAATATTATAAGGTGCTTTAGGTAAATTCTAAAGTCACACTCATTTTTTGACTGAGGTCACTTTCCAAATCATGGCACAAGGGAGAGCCCAAAGAGAGAAGAGCAATCTTGCTGGGCAGAATATCAGAAAGAAAGGCTTTACACAAAAAGGAAGAGCCTCAGAAATCTACATAGGGGTCATCTCTGGTAACTGGCCAAATACTAAGCTGTGATAGCATAGGACAAGACCCTGCAAAACCTAATAGAAAACGGTTTCTGAGCATCTAAGAGCTAAATGGAAATTCCAGACATCATACAGTGCTGAGAGACACTGCACTTGTAATAATTCAGGATGGAAAGACACCACTGAACATTTTAAGCATTCAGTTGTGATTTCAGAAAGACCACATAATGGAAATTAGAAACACCCTAAAATAAGGGCTACTCTAAACCCATCTTAATAAAACTAGGTGATCCACCAGTAAATTCACTGCCTGTTACAACAAAACTCAACACATTTTAAAGGAAGACAAAAAACAAACTCTCCACAATGTAATATCCACAATGTAAAATAAAAGATAATGAAGCCTGAAAAGAAGTAGGAAAATAAGACTGAGAAAAAAAATGACACAAATGACGAAATTAGCAACCAATGACTTTAAAATAGGTAATAGCATATGGTCAATAATGTAAAGAAAAAGATAAACATAATGAGTAAACAGGCAATATCAGCAGAGAAATACACACTTTTAAAAAAAAGAATGGAAATTTTAGAACTGAAATGAAATTTCAAGAGATGGACTGAAATTTTAGAACTGAAATGAAATTTCACTAGTTGGACTTACCAGCATATTTAACATTATAGAAGAAAGTATCCCAATAAATTAGAAAAAAGATCAATAAAAACAAACTGAATCACAGAGAAAAAAGGCAGAAAGAAGTGAACAGAGCTTTAATGACCTACAGGACACTATTAAGCAGTCTTACATATTTGTAACATAAAATCCTGGAAAGAGAAAAAAGCCCCCCCCAAAAAATTCAAAAAACAGTTGAGAATTTTTCCAAATTTGAGTTTTAAAAAAATCAACCCACAGATCCAAGAATCTCAAAGATCCCTGTGTTAGATAAAGACAAATAAAACCATGTTTAGGCATATTAGAGCCAAACTGTTAAAAACTAATGCAAAAGCAAAAAAAAAAAAATTCTAAAACAGCAAATGTCAAGAAAGGACATATTATATGTGGGGGAACAATGATAAGCATGATAAGCATAATGTTTCTGATGATCATTAGACACAGCACAAGCTAGAAGGCAATGTAAAGGCACCTTTACAGTGATAAAAGAAAAAAAAAGATTTATCCAGAATATTCAGCAAATATACCTTTTAAAAATAAAGGTGAAATTGACATTTTCAAATAAACAAGAGCTAAAAGAAGTATTCATCACCATCAGACCTGCTAAAAGATAACGCTGAAAAAAGTTCTTCATGCTAAAGGGAAATGATGGAAACTTGAACCTGTATGAAAGAATAAAAAGCATCAACAATGAAAAATTCGTGAGTAAGCACAAGAGTTTGATTCCTTCTTTCTTAACTTCCTAAAAAGACAATTGCTTGGTCACAGCAAAACAACACATTATATTTTGCAGTGTGTAAAATATAAATAAGTAAAATGTATAACAATAGCATGGAAGGGCAAGCAGAAGTATAACGCTGTCAAGCTCTCACATTAATTATAGACTCATAGATGCATATTGTAATAAATAATAATGAAGATAAAATGGAATTTAACCAATGAAGGAGCTAAAATGGAATTTAAAGCACTAAACTTTATTTTCAAAGGATGGCAGGAAAGGAGAAAAAAACTGAATAAAGAACAGATAGCACAAACAGATAATTAATTACCAAGGTGGGAGACTTAAATCCAACATACGAATAATAATATTAAATGGAACTGGACTAAACTCACCTAGAAGATAGAGATGATCAAACTGGATTTTAAAAAACCAAGATTCAAGTATATACTTTTCATAAGAATTGTACTTTAATATTAAAGACACAGATAGTTTAAATGTATAAAGATGGAACATTGTGCTAGTTATGCAAATGCTAAATATAAGAAAAACAGGCTATATTCTAATATATCAGATAAAGTAGACTTCAAGAGAACAAATGTTACCAGGGACAAAGAGGAACAATGAGTATAAGAATCAAAGGGCCAACTCATCAAAGAAAAACAATAATCTTATTGTGTATGCACCAATTAACAAAGCTTCAAAATACATGAAGCAAAAAGTGGCAGAACTAGTGGAAAAAATGACAAATCCACAATTACAGTTAAGATTTTTAACATTCCTCTCTCAGTAATTGATAAAAGCAAATCAACAGAACGCCAGGAAATATCTTAGTCTGTCAGTGCTGCTATAACAGAATAGCTGAGATTGAGTAATTAGAGCCCAAGTTTATTTCTCACAGTTCTGGAAACTCGAAGTCCAAGATCAAAGCACCAGCATTTGGTGTCTGATGAGGGGGTACCTCCTCTAGAGGGGAGGAATGCTGTGTCCTCACATGGCACAGGGCAGAAAGGCAAGAAGAGACGAATTTCCTCCAGCAAGCCCTTTTATAAGGGTACCTAATCCCCATCACTTCTTATAGGCCCTACATCTTGCTACCATCACATTCGTCATCCTATTTCAACACCTGAATTTGGAGGGGACACATTCATACCACATTCATACCACAGCAGGAAAGAGATAGAAGGCTTACGAACAAAACTATCAAAAGAACCTAGCGTATGTCTAGAATACCCCACTGAATGACTGTAGAGTCCACATTATTTTTAAGTACACATGGAATATTCACAAAGATAGACCACATCCCAGGCGATAAAATAAGTCTCAATAAATTTCAAAGAACTGAAAGAATGCAGAGTATGTTATCTAAATACAGTGGCATTAAATCAGAAACCAGTAATAGGAAAATATCAAAAAATACTGCAATGTATATAATTAAGCAAAAGTGTTAAATTGGGGGAGAAAAAAGTGCCTCTTAGAATCAACAGACTATAGAATATATAACCTCATCCCACTGAAAGAAGCATCTTAATTCTTGCTGTATCACGTTCACTATAATGGTGGGGAACACGGATTTTCTTAGAGAAGTGATTAGAATGCATTCCTATGTGTTCCATAAGAAACAAATTTTTGCCTATGGTTGTCTTCTTAATCACACCTGACTGAAATCCGTAAGATCAAAAGATGTTTTGGACATTTAAAAATTGTATTGTAGTTGAGTAATTTATATCATATTCTAAGTAAAATTCATTTTTAATACTATCCTAGGACAAACTCTGCCAAGAATAAACTTGTAGGGCTAGAGAAGTTCTCTAAAAATTACAATAAGTTAGATAAAACCTTAAATTGTTATAATTAAAGTCACTCCTGAGATATTGCTGCCACCTTCCATTTCCACATAAAAACTGCTTCAATGCCTCTGCTCATGGTGTGAGGTCTTTCATTCAGATGGCATTAAAAAGGGATTTGACATACTGGACTGTGTTCCGACCCTTTGCTTCTACGTTTCTAATGCTACAGATTTCTTCTTCCCTAAAAACAGAGTATCACAGAAATTTAATTTTCATTTGTGGCCTCTGCCTTGAGTACAATTTTGGAATATTCATATTTTCAGACTGAGGAAGCAGCAGACCTTATGCATTATGAATTAGAGATTAGTACTCTTTTGTTCAAATATACAAAAACTGATCCAGTTCTCTTGAATCCGAATATGACTTATTTTAGATTTTTATTCTATTAATCCTCAAAAATCCGTAAAAATATGTCCTTTACGTTTTAAAGAAAAAAAATCATTATCTGAACCATCAATGTTTGGTCCTATGAACATGGGCACTACCACCCTGGAGGGAGAAAGGGTTCCCGTGAAGAAATAATCATGGTGAAGGCTTTCCAATTACACATACACAAATATAATAATTTGCAAGCCATCAAAATCACGCTCTATGAAGCCCTTTCTACACTGACCACTCATATAGATAAACTCTTTAACATACACATGGCTGGGTGTTGTGGCTCACACCTACAATTCCAGCACTTTGAGAGGTCCAGGTATTTGGAGACCAGGTTTGGCAACACAGGGAGACCCAATCTCTATAAAAAACTTAAAAAGTAAAATAAAATAAAAAATTAGCCAGTCGTGGCAGTGTGTGTCTGTAGTTCCAGCTCCTTGGGTGGCTGAGGTAGGAGAATAGCTTGAGACCAGGAGGTCAAGGCTGCAGTGAGCCATTATTGCGCCATTGCACCCTGGCCTGTGTGACAGAGTGACACCTCATCTCAAAACAAACAAAAACAAAATGACACACATGCAGATGTCAATATATAAAGTGAGTGGGGAGAAATAGGTGAACTACACTCTCTCTTCTATGTCTGATAACATCAGATGTGAATACTTCTTTCTCCCCTCTTTGTCAGTCACCCTGGCTACTTAGTACTAAGCAAAATATTTACTTTTAAATTCATAAGTAATAAATTAATGAGAATGTGATCTGTTTTATATTTTTTACTAACAACTTAGGAAAAATAGTATTTTGTTTAGTGAGGAATATCTGAAATGAACTGATCTTAGGGCCCAACTGACACAGCAGAGTTTGCTCTGGTGTGAAGCTCATTATTAGCACCTTGAAATAATGAATTCATTCAGTCAATGCTCCATTGTCTATGTGAATATATATGAGTCACAGAATTGACACACATAATCCAAAAGTTGTTAGTGAAATCTTTTAAATGAGAGTGGAGGGAAGGGGTCCTAACTAACAAAGGGCAGACGGAATGCTTTTGCAGCGCTGGCAATGTTCTATTTCTTGGCCACCACCTAGGTTAAACATGTTCACCTTGAGATAAATCACTAAAGTTGCAGCCTTAATGTTTGTGTACTTTTCTAGTTATTGGATTTTTCAACTTAAAAAGGCTGATGTAAAACAATAATTTCTTTTTCTGTTTTTTTTTTCTTTTTTGAGACAGAGTCTTACTCAGTTGCAATGGCACAATTGCCACTCACTGCAGCCTCAACCTCCCAGGCTCAAGTGATCCTCCCACCTTGGCCTCCTGAGGAGCTGGGACCACAGGAATGTGCTACCATGCCCAGCTGATTCTTAAATTTTTTGTAGATACCGGGGTCTCGCTATTTTGCCTGGGCTGGTCTCAAACTCCTGGGTTTAAGCAATCCTCCCTTCTCGGCCTCTCGAAGTACTGGGATTCCAGGTGTGAGCCACTGTGCCCAGCAAGAAAATTTTAAAAACTGAAAAGACTACACGATTTAAGCTCCATGAATTTCTGGATTTCTGTCTTGTTCAGCACTGTATGTCTTGTCCTTAGAACTGTGTGTAGCACACAAAAAGTACTCAACATATACTCAAATGAATTACTGTTAAAGAAATAAAACCCTACTTATGTTAATCAGCTTGATTTAATCATTTCACAATACATAAATATATCAAAACATCATCTTGTACACCATAAATATATATAATTTCTGTCAACTGTGCTATACTATAGTCTCATTAAAGCTGGAGGTAAAAAAAAAAAACAGGAAGGAAAAGAATAAAAAAATAAAATCCTACTATGCGAAGATGGAAGAGCTTCTATAAACAAGCAAAGCTTCCCCTACCCCGCCCCTCCTCACCTCCAATTCTGCTTTTCAAAGGCTTACTTTTTAACACTCTTAACTTTTTAGTTTACCTAGTGGTTCTTTTTTATCTCCAAGATATGCTTCTTTTTTTCTTGATATAGGACGTTGTGTGCCTTCCATGACAGAGTAGGATTCAGCTGATACTACCACCACCTCCCCTTCTTCTCCCTCTGAATATAGTTTTAATTAATGAGACCTTGAATCAATCTAACATTTAAATATTAAACTTTATGTTCAATTTTTATCTCAAGTTTTCTATATATTTCTTTAGAGAAATATGAATGTGAGAGACTGATTAATAATGAAAAAATGCAACCCCAGAAACATCTGAATTTGAGAAAGAAGCTACACTAGGACCAAAAATTGTAACTCATTATCCACAAGATGGGCAGTTCCTCATATTATCATATTGATAATCAAGAATTGGCTTGGTCCTTACTCACATGCATTTTTCTTAAGTTGACCTATCTCAATATGGCAAGAAAATCTGAAGTCTTCCAATGAACACATTTATATCAAAGAAACACATAGTTTTAGAGAGAGATACTCATTTGGTCTAACCTTCTCATTTTTTTACAGAACAAAAATAAGACTCAGAGAAGTTAATTAACTCGCTCAGAGCTACACAGTTAATTGGCAACACTGTTTCTTGATATCTTGTTCAGTTATTTGCTTACTCAGCAAACATACCAAGTGCTGTGCAAATAAAAAGTAAATAAGATGAACTCCCTGACTTCAAGATGTTTCTTTTCTAGGATCCAAAAGAATTCAGGAGAACACAGAATGGGCGCACATAACCCTTTACGGAAAGGAGAGGGAGAAAACAGAGAGGCGATTGAGAGAAATGTGATGCTGGAACCAGGCCTAAGGGTTTAGTAGTTAGCAGGATGACTAGGAAGGAAAAGGCACTACTCACACAGTGAGGGCATAACCAAAGGTCTTCAAAGCCAGAAACTGAACAGGAAACTGAAAGTTGGTGTGGAGGATTTGAGATCAGGGGATGGTTGGGGAACAGGGGAGGGAGAAAGGGGGTGAGGTGTGCAGGAAAAAGCTTGTGAAGACAACTGGGATTCACTGCAGAGACATGATCAGATTTACACTTTAGAAAGCTTACTATTATTCTAAATGACAGATGGATTAGGAGCAGGAGATAATGCAAAAATAAAATCTAGAAATTCAGTGAGGAAGGGATGGATTCTGGAGACAAGGAGGAGGCTGACTTGATAGAACCTGGTGACCGACTGAAGAAGAAAGTTGAATGTTTAAGACGGGCTTCTAGATTTCTGGCACGGAAAATCTACCGAATGCCTAATGGGCTAATAACTGCATTCCCTAATGTGCTGGGGATACCAATCTGTGGAGAGGGGTGGGGGTCAGAGATGATGAGAAATTTAATACTGGCATATTGATGAGGATATCTATGGAAAGACACTTGAGTGCCTCAGCACTTTTCATTTTCTGTGGCTTGCCTTGAATGACTGGACTCCTACAGTTCAACAGATGATTAGTAAATATAGCACAATTACTCCAAAAGTCATCCATCTATTTCAACACGGGATTGAACTACCTCTCTAAGCAACTTGGACTGACTCCTATTTGGCTATTACAGGAGACTTTCTAGGAGAAATGGGATACTTCCCCACCCATCATAAAAAAGATTTGTAACTACAGGGTAAATTATTATGTAATGGTTTAAAACAGGAAATATTTTTAAAGTTTCTAAGGATTGCTTGTTAAATTTGGTTAAATGTCTTAAACGGGAAACAGACTAAATATATGGAGACATACCATAAAGATATTATGTCAAATTAATGCTATGATATGGTATGAGAGCCAGTAAATGCATTTGACTATTGCTGGACACCAGGATTTTGATTTTAATTTCCCAGGTACTCTTATTTACTTGATTACAACTGACTTCTAAAGTGTTTTTTCATAACGTGGTAAAAATGTCCATTCTCACCAGTTTATCAAAAATATAATCCATTATGAAATGCCTGCCAAAAAGTTCTATCCAAGGGCAACCTCTCTTATTCCTTTCATCATGACCCCTATACGATTTATTCTTTTATTTATAATTCTCATGCACTTTCTAGATTATTTCTTTATCTTCACATTCAAGTTAATAACAAAGTTCAAGTCTTAATTTCATAGTGGACTCTTCCCCCTAAATCTTTATGCTTTCATTACCCTTTGCTTTGACCAATCTTTCAAGAGACTCAGGTTTAAAATCACATATACATATACAAACAATACTTGCCTTATATACCTTATCATGTATTAGCAGTATAATAAATGAGTGAATTAAATAAATAGGGTAGAGAAATATCTATATTTTTGGTTCATTTTAAGCCATCTCCTCTGAAAAAGTAGTTCCCCAGGCTTTCTGATTGGTTTGAAATTAGCAGTATGAACACATTAAAAATTTTTTTCCTATTTCCTAGATTCTATATTCAGTTTTCAGTTTTGATTTCATGTAAATCAATTGCTGATTCAAGTACTTTCCCGACTATCCAACAAAGCAAAAAATTAAGTTTAATTTTATTCTTAACAATTCTACTTCTAATTTTCTCTATATAAATGGCCACCCATACTTCTTCCATCCTTCCACATCATCATTTTAATTTTATAAATCATGAAGGCTCTTGTATTATATATAGATGCTGTAAATTGTAATGTATTTTCCTCTGACCTCATTACCAAGTCTACACCCCATTTAAAAGAAAAAGACACTGAAGCTTATAAATCAAATCTTAACAGTCAAATACCAATAAATGGTTAAACCCTACAAAATAAGCCTAAACTTAAGAACTGGTAGACAAAGAGGATCTTCAAATATCAATAAAACATGAGTTAGGAATTTGTGTTAAAACATCCAAGCATTTACTTGCTCTCATACCATATCATAGCATTAATTTGACTTACTATCTTTATGGTACGTCTCCATATATTTAGTCTGTTTCCCATTTATTTTCTCATTCCTAAAATTCTTGTTATGGAAGACATATTTTCTAAGCCAATTAGTAATTTATTTTCACTACTTAAATGAACTGCAGGCTTGGGTTTAGAACCAATAAATAGGTTGATTAGTGAGTCTGTCTTCACTTTCATGTTTTCTTCTTTACATACTTGTTATATGGTAGAATTGACGTCTGAGATAAATGAGGGATAGGTGTGCCCTAACATTGAAATATGGTATAGTATTTTCAGACCAATTGATATGATAATAAAAATAATTTTTTGAAATAACTGCTATTTTTAACAAATAAAATTCATAAAAACAAATTGCTTTTTAAAATGGGATGGTATAGAGGTATGCTCAACTTTATGTAGGTCTTGAACTTTCTTTAGTTCAAGTCAGTGAAAAGTAAATCTATCTTCGAAACATTAGTGAGCCTCATTTATCAAATAGGTTGATCTTGGCCAAGCTAGGTGGCTCACGGCTGTAATCCCAGCACTTCAGGAAGCAGAGGCTGGTGGATCACTTGAGGTCAGGAGTTTGAGACCAGCCTGGCCAACAGAGTAAAATCTCATCTCTACTGAAAAAACTCAAAAATGTAAAAAAAATAAAGGTTTATCTCAAAGAAAAATCTATATTTTCCAAAATGAAATTTATGAATTGTCCATATATTTCTACTAGCACAGTAAGGATTACGACAAAGCTAGAGCCTTGTTTGTTTTATGCTTCGCTTCATGCCCAGAAGCTGCAGTTTGAACTCATCGTGTAATAGAACACAGAAAACTTTATCTTTTTCTGGAAGCCATCTCAAGTGGAAGTCACAGGCAGAGTGCTTGGACTATTATTTTAACGAACACTGCTGCTACTAATCTTCTGAATACTTTTCAAAAATGATGGCTTTATATGGCATTTGTTATATATGTTAACATTTAACTTCTTCCTCAGTTAGCTGGCAACAACAAAAAATATATCTGTATATACATATATATCATTATATTTAATATATATCATCTCTAATATATGTGTTAGTTACAAACATGCCTATACATAATCTTTTTTGTTGTTGCCATATCTATATATATAACTAATATATAACAGTATATTTAATATACACATTACATATATATGTAACTTTTAAATTAATTTTTAAATTTGAATGTTTTTTGTGATTGATATGAGGGGAGATCAGGGTCAGAACCAGAATTAAGTGGCAGCAAAGCAGACTGGACTGAAGTGAGCAGCATTCGATAAAATGGTTGTTTTGCCACAAGGGCTGCATTAGGGCTCCAAGTGGGCACAGTAGGGACAGGGAGTATTGGCATTTTGCTCTTTTCTCATCTAGATGGTATATTTCATTTCAAAAATTGTGTCCACAAAGAACAAATGGTTCAATTCAGAATTTCAAGGCCAACTTCTAAAAAATACTACAACTGAAAAATAATGAACAAGCTCTGCCAGGATGAGGCCTCAGCTTCTATAGTGTTGCAAAAATCATTAAAGTATGAAAATGGAAAGTACAGGAAAACCTGCTAACTGCCTGCTTGTTCCTGAGGTTTGCCATCTAGTAACTCTTAACAGTTACAGATTTACGGGTGATAGGTGTTTAATTCTAGAGGTCATAACATATTTTGTTTTTACTTTTTGGTTGATTAATTTAGATAAGCGTGAACAATTGTTAGATTACCAAGCAGTGCTTGTAGCATTGTTTCTTTTTTTGAGGTATTAGTATTTGATATTACAGTTTCAATGGAGTGTACAGAAATTGTAATTTCACCAAGAAGTTACATTTTTCAATTGTACAAACACCTTTTATCATTCCAGTTAATTTATTGTCTTCCTCTGTTGCCTCTAAAACTTTGAAACTAAAAGGCATATTTTTTTCCCTGTTCATAAATGCCTCTTTCAGAATGAAATGTTCCCCTTTTGGAAGGCTCCAGGTACTTTTTAATGAATGATTTGTTCTAGTAAACTTCAAGTGCTTTTTAGATAAGAGTTCCATAATAGCTAGGATGCAAGGACTGTTTTGGGCTCCTTTCTTTCCAGAAGGCAAGGCAAAATAATATAATTATTGTTCCTTATGGAAGATGGCTGTTCATTAAAAAAAAATGCAACAACTTCATGTCATTCATTAAACAGTTATTGATTGCTTACTATGTACCAACAAGTACAATGCTAAGCATCAGATATTTCTTTTGTCAGTACAGATTAGATGTTATTTCTTTTTAGTTGAACTATAGAATATGATTCTCTCAAACAGCTTTTCCTTTCTTTTTATTTCCTTGTTTATAATTTTGCCTATTTTAAAGAATAAGCCATATAGAATACATAAATTCTTTTTTAAAGCTCAATCAGCCAAAATTTTTCACAGTTTAAACTAATAGGATCATAGTGAGTTCAAGTCTGCTGCTATCTACTGAAAGCAAGGGTCAAAATAAAAGCTATTTTAAGGCTTCTGGATTAATGGTGAAAGAAATGAAAAATAATAAGGCTATCTGTAATGGATAATTAAACCAAATATATGATTATTCTAACTTCAAAAACAGGCAATACATTAAAGCAGATGAAATCTGTATTACTGATAATTAAATCTGTTACTACAGAAAATATGAGAATAAAAATTATTTTTTAATGTAAAATACACTTTCTATTAGTAGTACTCTAAATTAAACAAATATTTTCATCCACAATCTATCTTTTGAGATTTCTATAATCTCTAACAATTCTCATCTTATGTGACTCTTATTTTGTACAGAACTGTCAGGCTTTAAATTATTTGAGGTGAAGCAATGTAATTTGCACAACTTATTTTCTAAATTGTTGGCTGATCTTCAAGGACAGGTCAACAACCTCCGGAAATGTAAAAGACGGTATATTAATTTGCACCCAGGAACAACCTCCAATACAGCAGAGACCAAAGGTATGAAGTAATCTCATCATCATTAAAAGAATGTCACTACTTTTTTCTCTTTTTTTCTTCTGAAAGTGAGGCACTGGACTAATTAATGAAATATGACGAAGACAAATGGTTTGGTTATGTTACCAGAACTGTACCAAATTATGTGGTTTCAAATATTAATCTTTTTTGAGTAAAAAAATTCACAGTCAAGGAACCAAATCGACTCACAAGATTATGCCAAAACATTTAAACCTTTCTCTCTGAGGCTGAGTACCTCCAGTTCTTCAAAAGTCTCTGTCTCCAAAGCAGTGACAGAATTCAAAGAGATATCACATACTCCTGATGGTTTATTGCTCACCTCTAAGAACACTACAAGTGATTCAGTATTTATGGGAGGTGCAAGAGTGCAAATGAGAACTAATTCCCAAAAAGCAGAGTAAATTGCTCCAGTATGGTCTACTGGTTACCAAGACGCAGTCATCAATTAATGCTGATTAGACACAAATGTAGATGTAGCAGTGGAACATCTTAATATATCCTCTAGCACTAACTTCTATTTTTCCTTCTCCTCTTCTAATGTAACAATCCCACTACAGTAGACAATTCACATTGTAAACAGAAAACCAAGAGACCAACCGAATAAAACAAACTTCCTACTAGAAGTAAAAACGTTAATGAGAAATTTGGCATAGCCATTGATTCATATATTTCCATTCTTGTTAATGTGATTTCTGATCAATCTGTAGACTAGAAGAGCATAATCTGAGTATTTACTCGATTGGTTATAGAACAGTACTGTACATTTCCAGATACACTTCCTACTGCAGTCATTCTATGCTCAGAATAGCACATCTACTAAGACCTGAAGATGAAAAAGATGACATTTTTGAATACTTTATCAAAAATCTATATAGCAACTCAGATACAATTATGTTATTGTTTGAAAAATCAACTACTTTTCTTACTTCTCCCAAGTTCAAACCAACTGAAGGTTATGAAGCAACCACTTCCCCCAGAAGCCAGAACTTTCACCTCCTCTGAACAGAGAAATACCTCTCATAAATTAGGTAAAAATAAGGTCTTGCTGATGGAATGATCGCCCAAGATTCATGTAGCTGTCAATTCCCTATCTATACCTTTTATCTACCATAATGTGCAATCCCTGAAAGTTAAGGTAGTAACTTACTTCATCAATTATCTGCAAGTCTAAAAGTATGGTTAAAGCAACCTGCATAAATATTAGTTTCTCAAATTAGTTCAATTTGTTTCCAGGAACAATAACAAAAGAAATGTAAGGAATATGATCACTAAATCTAAAATTCTGCCTATTTCAGATTAATTGTACTTTAATCAACTCAATCATCACAGATCTTGTTTAAGAGGTAGAGTAAAAAGGAAGTGCAAAGATCAAAGCAATGCTTACAAAGGGGAAGGACTATTTTTGTATGTATACCCCCATATTTACTACCTGGGTTTGAAAAACAGGGGCATTTACTCAGCACAAGTGAGTACCAATGCAGAACATAAGAAATTTCAAAAAAAAAAAAAAAAAGATAATAGATTTTGAAATCACCACCAACCCGGGATTATACTATTTTCTTTAAAAAGTCTCAAAGAGTTTAGAAGTGGTTTTTCACTGCAAGCAGCAGTATTAAACGTACATATAACATATGTTCCTTTGTGTTCAAGTTTGTCCAGCAGGCTGTAGCCCAGGAAGACATTTTATCTGAACAAGCAGGGGAGGGTATTTAGGAATTGCAGGTATATCAGTATGGATGAATAATCTCAGATTTCATGTCTCCATTAATCATATAAGCTCTTTTCATTTTAGCAATTCAATTAAATCATGAATGTAAAATTCTACAAGAAACAAATCTTTTTACTTCCTGCTTTCCCAAGTTTATAAACTCAAAAAAGTACTCTGCTTCAAATTTAAATACATACATTTAAATAAATAATTCCTATAGTGCCTCAAACAGTAAGGATTCATCTCTAGAAAGCACAGTATTAAAATCAGGAAAAAAACCATACTTCAGTTTTAAGTTTCCCTTTTAAAGTTTTAACAAACAGGAATGCACTTTAAACTGCTTGACAATATTCAGTTGTGGGATTCTGCTAGAAAAAACATATTGAACATTATGACCCCAACCTTTAGTATTTACTAAAGATCACCAGTGTGTAGAAGAATATTTTGATGCCAGAGCTATTCAATGTTTTAGTAATACCATAAGCATTTTCTCAGATTATGAGCTTTATAACAAAATCTTTGAGTTAAATACAGTTAGTTCATAAACTGTAATGCTGACAACCTCTACTTAACAGAGTCCATGAAAATGTCTTAAATCTTGATAATTAAATCCTGCATCATTAAGTCCCATTTGAGTTTCAGGATAGACCAGTAAGTCCGGGCAAACATTCACTGGTGTGTGTTTTTAAGGACCATAGGAAAACTTACATTTAGGTTAGGCGTTGTTTTTACATTATTTTTTGTTTTGGAGGTCATGCACAATGCATGGTGACTCTGTCCAAGAGTTTTACATAATCAAGTCTAAAAAGTGCTCTAAGTATGCAAGTAGGTAATATCTTTTCTCTCTCAAATGCCAGGCCCCGGAGAATCAGAATCAAGTCCTACATCGCGTGTGTGGTGGAGCTGGGGGTGGGGGGGGTGGGGGGGGAGAAAGAGAGAGAGAAAGAGGGAGGGAAGGAGGGGCAGGCTTCTTTTAGAAGTAGGAGACGGATGAATAGACTCTCCAATTCTGGGGAGCTGGAGAGGGCTTTCCCAGCCAAGAGGACTGACAAGGACTTCTGCTTTCATTTCATGGAACACCCTTAGGTGAAATCTGGTTCTGCACTGCACCAACCACCTTCCCTCTCTCCTCCGCGCCGCAGCGCACCTCAACCTTCTCACCATCCCCTAGCTGGGGCTGGGGGTGGGGATTTAAAAAGTTTATAAGAGTTCCCCTTCGGTTCGCGTTCCGGCCCCGCGGAGGGACGTGAATAGAAATGACCGCCCGGCGGCCACGGCCCTTCGGCCAACTAGCCCCTGCGAGGTCCGGATGCGCGGAGGGACGTGAAGAGAAATGACCGCCCGGCGGCCGCGGCCCTTCGGCCGACAAGCCCCTGCGAGGTCCGGATGTGCCTTTCCCCTCTGTCGCCAATCCTATGTGCCTCTCAGCTACTGTCAACCTTCTCCCACGGTCCAGCCCAGCGGTTAGCGCAGGAATAAGGAAGTCCGAGTGGGGCTGGAGGGAGTGCGGGGGGCTGGGTGGCGGGACTCGGGCCACGCGTCCCCTGCCGGGCCCCCACTCGCCCGAGTTTGGCTTACCCGGGTGGCGAGTCAGCGTTCGGCCTCCTGTCGCGGGTGGGCTCTCCCTCCCGGGCGGCGCGGGCCTAAGAGCTGAAGAAGGAAGAGGAGGCAGCCGGCCGGAGCCCGAGCGGGCCCGGGTGCGGGTCGGGGCGAGCGAGAGCGCAGCGGGGCCAGGCTGGGCCAGTCAGCGCCGCGCCATGTCCGCAGCGCGGGCGGAGGGAAGCGCAGGGCGCGCTGTGGCCGGGTGGCGGCGCCGCCTTCCTGGCCGGGCGGCTGCGGCCTCGGCGGCGCTAGGCTCCGGGAGCGGGGCCGGCGGCGGCGTGCAGGCCGAGGGCGGCGGCAGCTGGCGGCCCGACCGACGGGAAGGGCAGGGGAAGCTGTCAGCGCGTCGCCGGGCCGCTCCGGTGGCGAAACCTCCTCTTCCTGCCCCGGCTCGCTGGTGCACTTCTCTCTCTTTCTCTGTCGCTCACTCTCTCACTTCCTGGCTGGAAATTCCCACTGACGTCGAGAGAGCATACAGACAGACGGACACACGCGCGCACGCAGCGGGGGCGGGAGGTGGGGTCGCTGCCGGGGGTGGGGGAAGCCCGCATTTATGGGGGCGCCCTGCGCCCCCTGCCCGGCCTCGCCTCTGGGCTCGGCTCCCGCCCCTCGGGGCTGCTTCGGGGCGCCGGGCTAGGGGCGCGCGTTAGGCGGCCAGGACACCGCGGTCCCTTGCAGGATTCGGGCTTCCCAGCCGGGCGCTCCCAAACCCCGAGGGCTGGAGCCGGTAGGGACGCCCCCAGGAAGCGCCTGCCGGGCCCAATGGTCCGGGAACGCAGGCGGCGCGGAGGCGGCGGCGGTGCAGCTGATAGAGTCATGCGGTCCAGAGCCCCTAAGAGCAGGCCCGAGCAGCTGGAGGGTCGGCATGGATCCAGGCATGCCAGATATAAAAATAAAGCTCATCTGTATATTCCATTTAAGTGTCTCTCAGTTACACTCAGATCTCTTTGCAGATTAAACTAGAATTTAGATATCATAACCGACTTGTGTCAGTGAAGTAACCTCTGCTGGTTTTGGTGCAGTCTTAAATCTCCTGGTTATAGGACACTTAATTCAGAACATTCATCTACAAGATATTGTTAGGCCTTTATGATAATTACTGTGGATAGAATTATAGTGATGGTGGTAGCAATGTATTTGGTTCACAGCTCATAAAATACTGATCTGGCAGAGGGGAGTTTTCTTTTTCTCTGAAGAGACCGCTACTGGCACCCACAGACAGGCCTCCCAGTGGCCACCACCATTCACTGGCGTCTGAATTGCTTTAGTTTTGGGCACTGTACTAGGCACAGGCTGGGGATAACTTGGTGGTGGACTACCTCCCCACATAAGAAATCTTGAGCTGAAATAGATATTTTAGAGCTCATTGTTTCACTGCTGGGTCGAGTGACAACTGAAAGCTTAGCTTTAAAACATCAGTAATCAGGTCCGCACCAGGCAATATTGCAGTGACCTTTAGATTGCTTATGGCATGTTCATCCTAGTCCTTTCACGCCCACTTTCTGTCCTCCTTCACTAGGTCATAAGAACCTTCTTGGTGGAGTGTTTTTCTGGAAAAAACAAAACGAAACAAAAAAAAGAGATCCATTTGATTGCCTATGAGGTGAGCCTCTGAGGTGACCTTGACACCACCCAGCAGTCGACCTTTAAGAGATCTCATTTAGCTCCCAGAGGCTGAGCAGCTGGGATTCAGATGATTCATAAAGATTGAACGCAATGACTTTTAAAGAAATTCTTTGGGCCAGGCGCAATGGCTCACACGTGTAAGCCCAGCACTTTAGGAGGACGGGGAGGGCAGATCACCTGAGGTCAGGAGTTTGAGACCAGCCTTACCAACTTGGTGAAATCCCGTCTCTACTGAAAATACAAAAATTAACCGGGTGTGGTGGCGGGCACCTGTAATCCCAGCTACTCCAGAGGCTGAGGCAGGAGAATCGCTTGAACCCAGGAGGCAGAGGTTGCAGTGAACCGAGATGGTTCCACTGCACTCCAGCCTGGGCACGACAGAGCAAGACTCTGTCTAAAAAAAAAAAGAAAGAAAAAAAAAAGAAAAGAATTTCTGTGTTATGATTTATGGGACAATATTAGAAATTGTGCCAATACTACAGTAGATTGAGATACAGTTTATGTAAAACGATTTTTGCCAGTGACATGAGTAAAGAGTCTGCAAGCTCCCATGAAACAACAAAGTGTAAGGGGAGTGGGTTCCCCCACTTTTGGAGGTGTGAGCATACACACTGTACTTTTCATTCTGCAAGGGGTGGCAGCCCCATTGCCAGAAAATAGATAAATAGAATTGTTGCAAGAGTACAGTCAGTGTGACATATATGGGGGGAAAAATGAAGAGTGTTAATTACTGAAAAGGATTAAATCAAACTCCAAACTCAAAATGATCCCATAAAATGAACTTAAAATTGAGGGTAGGTGTTGAGCAGGCTTATTAGTTTCCTGGGGCTGTTAAAAATACCATTAACTGGATGGCGTACAATGGGAATTTATTCTGTCACAGTCCTGGAGCCTAAAATTCTGAACTTAAGGTGCTATCAAGGCCATGCTGCCTCTGAAGGCTCTAGGGAAGAATCCTTTGGCTGTTCCTAGCTTCTGGTGGCTCCAGCAATCCTTGGCATTCTTGGCTTAGCTGCAACACTCCAATCTGTGCCTACATTGTCACATGGTCTCCTTCCCTGTGTTTCCTTTGTGTTGCTATATTCAAATCTCCCTAACCTTTCTTTTATGAAGACACCAGTCATTGGATTTAGAGCCCACCCCAATCCAGCATCACCTCATCTTAACTTGATTACATTTGCAAATAATCTATTTCCGAATAAATTCATGTTCACAGGTACCTGTGGTTAGGACTTGAACGTATGTTTTGGGGGGATGTAATTTCAGGCACCACAGCAGACAAAACTATAAAAGCCTTCAGTTCACTCTTTTTGGCTCTCTGACTAACCTTCCTCCATTCCTGCTTTGTTGCCCAACATTTTATCTACACTCTGTACAAACCTGCTTCCAGGAATATTTCTTACAAATTCATCCATCCTAAGATGTCAGAAAGTATTTACCATTATCAGGCTACAAAGAGAAAAAAGAATGCCTCAATGTGGGATTTCAGGCATCAATATTGTCTAAAAGACATGTTATATTGTGTTTGTCACTTGTCTTAGTTCATTTGTGTTGCTATGACAGAATACACAAGACTGGGTAGTTTATAATAAAAAGAGGTTTATTGGGCTCACAGTCTGCAGACTGTACAAGAAGCATGGCACCAGCATCTGTGTCTGGTGAGGATCTCAGGCTGCTTTCACTCTGGAAGGCAAAGGTGAGTGGTGTGTGCAGAGATCATATGGTGAGAGAGAGAGGAGAGGTGCCAAACCTTTTAACAACCAGCTCTCATGGGAACTAATACAGTGAGAGCTCACTCATCCTCCCCTCCCTGCAGGGAAGAGCATCAATCTATTTGTGAGGGATCCACCTCCATGACCCAAACATCTCCCATTAGGCCCCACCTCCAAAATTGGGGTTGCATTTCAACATGAGGTTTAGAGGGGACAAATATCCAAACAGTAGTATCACTAAATCTTTGAAACTACACAAATTTTCCTTCTCATGAAGCTATGTTGGAAATGTCAGTGTGCAGAGAATGCTGAGGTTGAGATCTGTGTAGTGTGTTCATTGGCAATGAGAATACAGGAAAAGTATGTCTTCTTTTTAATTGCCTTTGAGTAGAGGTGACACAACATTTCTGCTCACATTCCGTGGCCCCACTTAGATGCAAGGGAGCCAGGAAATATAGTTCTTCTAGTTGCTTAGGAGGTGGAAGTAGGTCAGCTAAGCATATGGTTAATGTCTGCTATGCATGTATTCACGTATTTGGTTTTCAGTCATATAAAGTGGATCACCATTATAATCCTCATTTTTACAGATAAAAAGTTGAATAAGTTTTGTAAGGTTTCATAATTAGTAAATAGTAGGAGAGTCAGGATTTGAACCTAATAGATTTGATTTCAGTGTCCATGATATTAACCACTACACTAAACTATTATCCAATGATATAAAAAGGAGCATGTAAGATATTTTTAGAAGATAGGGTCGACAGGACCTGTTTATAGATCATATATGCAGTTTGAGTGAGAGGAAGACTCATAGATATCTCTGAGTTTTCTAGTCTGAGTGATTAGAATAGTAACACCATAACTGGTAATAAATCTGTTGGAATGTAATGCATTCCCACATACCAAACATACATGTAACATGTAAACATACCTATTTAGACATGTTCAGTATGACAGATTTAGTGAGAAGTCCATATGGAAATGACTAATAAATATGCAATTGAAAACTCAAGGCTGATGCTCAGAGAGACATAGCGTAGGAGACCAAAATCTCCAAAGATGTGATAGTTGTCAGGATAATGTTTCTAAAACATTAGTGGCCAAAGAGTTAGGAGACAAGGGGCTAAGTATAGGAATTTGATGACTGACTTTATCTCCGGAGTAGTTATGAGAGAGAGATGCTTAAAAACTGCTGAAGTGCCATCAAAAGGAGGAGGAAAACTCAGAAAGCCAGAGAAGAGAAAGTTTAAAGGGTATGAGAGCTCTCAATAGTGTCATATACTGCAGGCAGTTCTTAAAGGATGGGGAGGAGAAGAGACAGTTGACTTTGAGAATCATAAAATCCTAAGCCTGGCCTCAGGGGATGGCTGTGCAGCCAAGGCAGAAACCAGTCTGCTTGCTGTCTCAGAGGAAAAGGGAACTTTATTAATTCTCAAAGAGCACTGATAGCAATGGCTGTGGTCTTTCATTGCCTTTTAAGATCTGTTTCAATGTAATGAGGAGAACCAAGAACCAAGAACCAGGAGACTGACAAGTGAGTGGGAAATGAGGAAACAAGGGCACAAATGCAAAAGAATCTCACCAAGAGTTTGGAATGAGAGGGAAGGAAAGAGGAGTTAGTGTGATTTTTCATTTATTTGACTAACATTCATGGAGTGCCAGAGTTAACAGAAGTTTGGAAAGTTGGAGAGATAGTTTAACGAGTTAATAGAGTTTAACGAGTTAATAGAGTTAATAACAGAAATGAGGGAACCAGGAGCCAGAAGAAAGGAGAATGTATGAAGCTCATAATCTAGGTGAGGAAGCAGGAACAAATCTGCCTGTGTGAGATATAAGAACGAAGAGTACAGAGAGGAGAGGCCACAAGAACAGGGGGAGGTTTAGGCTCTAATCATCAGCTGAAATGCACTAAACCAAAAATGAGAATAAACTCTTAGAGAATGTGTTTGTTAGGGCTGCCAAAACAAAATATCTCAGACTGGGTGACTTAAGCAACCTATTTTCTTTTATTTAATTATTCTAGAGGCTAGTAGTTCAAGAGCAATGTGTCAGCAGGGTTGGTTTACTTGGAGGCCTCTCTCTTTGGCTTGCAGATGACTGTCTTTCCCTGTTCTCATGTGGTTGTCACTCTGTGTCCATGTCCAAATCACTTCTTCTTATAAGGACATCGGTCATATTCGATTAAGACCCATCCCACTGTCCTCATTTTAACTTATATACCTCTTTAAACACCCTGTCTCAAGATCCAGTTACATTCTGAGGTATTGGGGGTTACGACTTCAACATAGGAATTTTAGGGCAGTGGACATTATTCAGCCCATAACAGAGGGATACCTTTTAATGATTTGCATGAAGGCATGGAAATAGAGACTTAACTCATCCCAGTTGGTTCAGGACTATCTTGCTTTTAGCACAGAGAGTCCCTTGCCCAGGAAACCCTCAGTCTCTAGTAAACCAGGGTGATTGGTCATGCTGTATGAAGCTGACAAAATTGTTCTGAGTGAAATAAGGGTAGTAATTGGACATCCCATTGAGACAACTGCCAATAACTTGTTTTTATGGAAGAGATTTGCTTCTGTCTTCTAAAAGGTTCTGGATCTGGCTGTCAAATCTATTCATAAGTGATGGCCTTACACTTACACATGCCTCTTTAATAAGATAAATATGGTTTTGCATATATATAAAACTCCTGATAGATTTTACAGAAATCTGAGATTATATAATTTATTAATATATTATATTAACAAATACAAGTTATTAATATTAATTACTTTAATATAATTATGTATTATATAATATAATGATGTAATTATTAACATTAATATAAAATAATGTTAATACAATACTAATTATAAGATTATTAATATTAATATAAAATAATAATTATACATATCAATATATAATCATTGATTTATATATAAATTAATATACAATTTATATATAAA
>CAUYLG010040558.1:0-17667 GCA_963573385.1 Cacajao melanocephalus
TTCTTTTCTTTTGAGACAGAGTTTCACTCTTGTTGCCCAGGCTGGAGTGCAGTGGCACAATCTCAGCTCACCGCAAACTCCACCTCCCAGGTTCAAGCAATTCTCCTGCCTCAGCCTCTTGAGTAGCTGGGATTACAGACACGCACCACCACGCCCAGCTAATTTTGTATTTTTAGTAGAAATGGGGTTTCTCCATGTTGGCCAGGCTAGTCTTGAACTCCCGACTTCAGGTGATCCGCCTGCTTTGGCCTCCCAAAGTGCTGGGACAACAGGCGTGAGCTGCCATGCCCAGCCAAACGATGATGTTTCACTTCTAAATGCATCCCCATATTTTCCTCCATAGAATATACAAGATGAGGAAATGCAGCAGTGCCCACCCCACCTTCATCCATGGAGCTCGCTTTCCACAGCATTTAACCTTACAAAGGAATAGCTATTCAGCATTTAGAAAAGTTCATAATAGATTATTGATGCATTCATAATCCCTCCTTAGTGAAGGTCAAGAGGACAGAAAATAGAAAGGTTTTTAAATATGAAATGACCCATACATTATGGAGCTCTGTATATAAATTAATCAATAGTGCAGGCACATTGATGGCCAATTTGTACACTTATAAATGTAAATTTCCATCAACATTATTTTATATATATGTGTGTATTTATTTATTTTATTTTTTTTGAAACAGAGTCTTGATCTGTTGTCCTGGCTAGAGTGCAACGGCATGATCTCAGCTCACTACAACCTGCATCTCCCAGGTTCAATCGATTCTCCTGCCTCAGCCTCCAGAGTAGCTAGGATTACAGGCATGCACCACCACAACCGGCTTTTTTTTGTTGTTGTTGTATTTTTGGTAGAGACAGGGTTTCACCATGCTGGCCAGGCTTGTTTCTAACTCCTGACCTCAAGTGATCTGCCCACCTCGGCCTCCCAAAGTGCTGGGATTACAGGCGTGAGTCACCGCGCCTGGCCCTACATATGTTTTATAATCTAGAGTCACACATGTACTAAACAAGAAAGGAAGAAACAGTCTGGAATGGAATAGGCATGCACCACGTTTTCTGAAATGAACAGAGCAGGTTCATTTCAGTGCTGGCAGCCCCCTCTGCACCTCCTGAGGACCCTCAGGCCCCAGCCACTCACTCACAGCTAGTATGGGGCTGCTTATCACCAGTCCCCCTGCCTCCATGGCAAAGCAGTGGAACATCTTCCAAACATACCCCAGGCCTACTCTAGGGATCAATAATAATAATAATTATTATTATTATTGTCTCCCCTCACTCTGAAAACAGATTTCCCATGAAGTGCAGATGAGCTCAGTGTAGCTGTCCCTCAGGAGGGCAAGGGTTAAGCATGTGTGAGGTTGGATTCAGGCCTCCCCTCTGCACAGGGCGCCCTGGGAGGCACCCTTTATGTTCTGTCCTGCTACGTGTGCTCTGTGCACACAAAGATGCACCAGGCACAGGCGGCCATGGGCAAAGCCATGAGTGACTCCTAGAGGCCATAGTCCTTAGAATACTAGAATATAGTAGGTAGGTAGGTGGGTGGGTAGATACATAAATAAAGTGATAACCTAGGCTGGGCACAGTGGCTCACACCTGTAATCCCAGCACTTTGGGAGGCCAAGGTGGTGGATCACCTGAGGTTGGAAGTTTGAGACCAGCCTGACCAACATGGAGAAACCCCATCTCTACTAAAATACAAAATTAGCTGGGCATGGTGGTGCATGCCTATAATCCTGGCTACTTGGGAGGCTGAGGCAGTAGAATTGCTTGAACCCAGGAGGCGGAGGTTGTGGTGAACCGAGATCGTGCCATTGCACTCCAGCCTGGGCAAGAAGAGTGAAACTCCTTCTCAAAAGAAAAAAAGAAAAAAAAAGAAAAGAAAAGAAAAGAAAAGAAAAGAAAAGAAAAGAAAAAAAAGAAAAGAAAGAGAGATAACCCAGCCTTGGGGTTGCATTTTTAGTGATCTCTGCCACCCCAAACTCCCAGGTTTCTGCTAAGAATTATGCTTCATTCTGTGTTCACAACAGAGCACTCCATTCTTCAGGTCTGGGAGTAACACTGAACAAACGGCCATCTGTGGAGATCCTGACTTTCCAGCTTCACTTTGGTGAAGCTTGCCGGGCAAGGAAGCAAGGAAGCAAGGAAGCAGGTGTGTGGCCTGGGCCAGAGTCGGAGCCTGAAGCACTGTGCCGAAATGGACCCTTCTTAGAGGGGTGACGTCCCCTCCAAGCTCACATATGAGGAGGAGAGAAAAGATGACCCATGCTGAGGCCTGACCCTCAGCAGAAATCAGGAGCTCCCTGGGCGGAGCAGCTTGTGGAGCAGCCGTAACCCTGGGCTCTGACAAGACTGAAAACGGAGAGCTACTAGATTCCCACACCCAGAACTGCTCATTTCTGTGCAGGCAGTTGTTTGGAAAATAAAGAGATGGAGGGGAAGGGGCCCGTCCTGCCACTGCTCTGCTGAAGAGGACATGCCACGGCTGCTGCAGCAGCGTCCTGAGGCTGTCTCAGGCCAGGGGTCAACCCTGCACCCCAAACAGCATGAGTTTTCAGACTATTCCTGGAGCACATGCTATCCCAGATCAAGTCACCCCCACCCAGCATTTTCCTACTTAATAAGTCATAGTGGAAACCACACAATTTCCTTTCCCTGCATGATTTCACGGAATTTAAATATGGGTTTCATCAAACGTTTTAATGAATCCCCTTGCTTCTAGAGTCATGAGAAAACTGCTCTGCAAACATAACATTTTGAAAAGTAAAATGCTCTCTAAAAATAATTTCAATATTTTGTGTTGCATAGATGCATATGGCAAAGAAAGCAATTACAAAATTAAAAGGGAGGACTTTCTGTGTGCCGCCTCCAAAGCTCTCTCTCTAGTGCGTGCATGACCTAAGTTGCTAGGAAATGACTCATTCTTTAATTTGCAAAGTCATGGTGCCCACAGAACATTTGAAAAATAACTACCAACTACAGTTCTAAGCTGTCTTTCACTAACAAGGAATATATTACTAAATTAGGAAGACTAATTTTACCCAAACCTACTACAACGTAGAAATTCAGATGAGGTTTCTCTATTGAAGTCTTCTTAGAAGGCTGAATACATATCTTACTACAGCCAAAGCCCAAACATTTCCTAAAACACCCTTTTGGAATTTGCCTTCTAAGCCAGTTTTATGACTCACATAAGATAAACAGAGCATAAAACCTTTAACGCTATGCTCAGGTTTTTTTTTTTTTGACCCAAGTAACACTCTCTGTCTTGCTGAGCCTTGACTCACAAGATGAACCTTAGAGCTCCTTGCTGGCTGCATTGGACCCCTTGTTGGGCAGATTTTTTGATATCTAAGAACATGCCACAGGCTCTGAAGTCATTTTAACTTACTAAAAATTGTTTTGAGCAGTGTCAAAATAAGCATAGCCTTCTAACCATGTAGGAGATAGTTCTATATGCAGAGGTGATTTTGGCCAGAAGTCTTAGGCATTTGTTGAATCCATCGTAAATGAAGTAAGCTAGTTCACCTACGGGTGGCTTTCTCTTCTGTGACATCTCATATATATATATATTTTTTAAGTTAAAGGCAAAGGGAAATTACAGTCTTGGGTTGCAGCGAAGTTGGCTTTTTCTTTCAGAATGCTTGTTCCATGGGCCCATGTCTTCTCAGCCGGATGATGTTTTTTCCAATCTGATTTCCTGAATTCTTCACTCAACTAACCTCAAATGCTGAGCATTCCAACTACCAGGAGAAAACAAGCTGCTGGAGATAACAGACTTTAAAAGTGTCTTCCAGATAGTGTTATCACCAGCTTCCTGCAGATGTCGTTTCTGCACGCAGGGATTTATTTATGGGCTTTGCTGCATCTGAGTAAATCCTCTTTTTTTGTTTCCTACAGAATCAAGCTTTCTCTAGCTTCTTTTTCCTTCTCCCAAAGAACCTGAAGCTATAGCATTCTTTCATAAATTAAAGCATTTCACTTCTAAAACTCAGAGCGTGCATGCAGAGGGGTCAGCTCTGAACAGCTATCTAGGCTTAGACTCAGGAAACACCAGCATTCAGAACTAGGTGAGCATCAAAGAGAGGCGGGAAGAAGTTCCCTATGCCAGTGGTTTTTGAAGGCCAGGAATCCTGGCTTTATCCTGTCCCTAGGAAATTCAGAAGCAGAGATTGAGATTAAACAACCCCAAGCCCTGCCTACCTCCCACCAAGGCTCTAAAGGAATGCTCCCGTCCAGAGAACCTTGCAATCACCCCCACAAAGCATACTTGCCGACTTCATTGCTATAGAAAATGTCTGCAGAGCAGCCTAAGGATTTGTTCCTGGGAGACTCAGTCAACTCTAAATTCTAAAATAGGTTAGAACACGACACGGCATCGCGTAGTCCTGCACCTCCTTCTTTGGAAGACCAATAATACAACGATATGATGTATTTAGCCCTGTGGCGTCATAGACTTCTTTCAGCCAAAGCTAAGTGTGCACAATTCCAGGTAAGTTGTACAACCAACAGCCACAGCAGGGGCGAGGCCAGGCGCCCTTCCTCCCCTGTAGAGAGGGGGTCCCAAGCACTGGCCAGGCAGTGACCTCCCAGCAATGACCTCCCTAAGGATCATTCAGCTCACAACAGTGTTGGGGCGGTGGCGGGGAAGCGCAGTGGCTGGGAAGGGAGGTGGCACTCTTCTGCAGTTTGAAATGTCACGTGGAACCAGATTGTCTGAAGCCACGGGCTTTGCATAAATGGGAGTGGGATGAAGGCAGATCATACATGAAGAATTCGCATGGGCATGGCTGGCATATAAATGCATCATAAAAGATGATGCTTGTGCCCGTGGTTATTGTCATCCTGGATGCATCAATTTTGTTGGACAATGTTCCAGTGATAGGCAGGGAGTGCAGAGCAGACCCAGGCCACCGGAACCGGCCTTCTGGGAGTTGGCCAGTGCAGAGAGCATGAGCGCTTGAGTGGAAGGCATGGGCTCTGGCAGAGGCCTAGCAGATCAGGTCGGGCACAGTACGTGTAAGGAACTGCACAGTGCTGCCTTCAAACATCATTTACCTTCAGATAGACTTGGAGTGGCTGAGTAGTTTTGACTTCAAGGAAGTTAACAGGTAGAAATAGTTATGTATAAAATATCAAAGAAATATGACTGAATGGGATGTGGACAACCTCACTTGGTCTTTCAACAATGTGGGGGAGTGGGAATGGTGGGGGTCAGAGTCAGGGATGGGAGGGGAGAGAGAGATTTAAAGAAAACATCCGACACGTCCCCAAGGTCAGCACTGATGCTGTTTCCCGTTCTTTAACTTCCCAAGTAGTTTCCATGGCCACCCCCGTCCACACATCCCAGGAGCAGGAGCTCAGCCTTCTGTGGCCACCCCATGTCCACACATCCCAGGAGCAGGAGCTTGGGCTTCTGTGGCCACCCCCGTCCACACATCCCAAACGCTCAGGCATCCTCCGGATGGAGAGAGGTTCCCTACACCTCCTTCCTCAGACAGGGGAGCGCCAGCACTTTTGGGGAAAAGGTGTTTATTTTGGGTCACAAGTGTGAGATTTCTCACCTTAAAGATTATAAAAGCAGGAGGTTAATTTTATCAAAATATATATGTTTCCTATGGCAAATGATGGGTTTCTATCAGGAAGGGAAAGGTTTTTTCCATATTTTAAAAATGTTATTTTATTGACACATATTATTTTACATATTTGTGGGGTGCATGTGAGTATTCGTTGCATGCACAGAACCTGTAATGACCAAATTAGGGTACTGGTGTGTCCATCACCCTGGATATTTATAAATTTCTATGCCTTCTAAACATTTCCAGTCCTCTATCCCAACTACTCTGAAATATATTAATACAATATGCTGTCGCTAACACAACCAGCCTATTCCTCTATCCACACTGTAACCTACTCCTTCTATCTAAGCTTATGTTCGTACCCATCCACCTCTCTGCAGCCCCTCTATCCACACCCTTTCCCAGCCTCTGGTATCCATCATACTACTCTCTACCTCCAGGAGACCAACTAAGGAAGAGAAACATGATGCTAATTGATTCATTGATAAGTTAATGGTCTGTTTATTGGTATAATAAGTCAAGCTGTAATGCTCAGGCTGAAACAAGGGAAGCTAAGATCACATGCTGACATTTCAAGCTCCGAAGTGTGGCCAGTCTGGGTGCAGGGACAGGGCTGCTGACCATGGGGCGCAGGGAGATGGAGACCCTCGGGCACCTGAGCTAAGCTGGGGCTCAGGGGGCACAGGCTCTGCAGGACCAGAGGCTGGATGTTGTTGCTGTTCCAACACCCCTCAGCCTTTCAACAGAAAAACACACCACTTATCTGATACCTTTTGAATGTGTTTTTTGTTTGCTTTTTTTAGATGGTGTTTTGCTCTTATTGCCCAGGCTGGAATGCAATGGCATAATCTCGGCTCACTGCAACCTCCACCTCCAAGTTCTAGTGATTCTCCTGCCTCGGTCTCCCGAGTACTGAGATTACCAGTGTGCATCACCAGGCCTGGCTAATTTTGTATTTTTAGTAGAGACAGGGTTTCACTATGGTGGTCTCGAACTCCTGACCTCAGATGATCCACCCACCTTGGCCTCCCAAAGTGCTGGGATTACAGGCATGAGCTACCATGCCCTGGTTTTTTTTTTTTTTTTTTTTAGGTGGAGGTTTGCTCTTGTTGCCTAGGCTGGAGCGCAATGGCACAATCTTGGCTCACTACAACCTCCGCCTCCCAGGTTCTAGTGATTCTCCTACCTCAGCCTCCTAAGTAGGTGGGATTACAGGTGACCATCACCACTCCTGGCTAATTTTTTTGGTATTTTTAGTAGAGACAGGGTTTCACCACATTGGCCAGGCTGGCCTCGAACTCTGGACCTCAGGTGATCTGCCTGCCTCAGCCTCCCAAAGTGCTGGGATTACAGGTGTGAGCCACCGCGCCCAGCAGAGTGTGTTGTTTTTAATCATGGAAAGAACTAGCTAATAAAATGATCAGAATTATTCCTAGCCTTTCTTCACAGTGAGGAAGAGACAAAGAGGGCTCTGATAATGCTGACAAACAACTGTCTAGAGCAGAACCGAAAAAAAAAAAAAAAATTAAGAGGAAAGACTGTTTTTTTCTTTCTTTTTTGAGACAGTCTTGCTCTGTCACCCAGGCTGGAGTGCAATGGTGCAGTCTCGGTTCACTGCAACCTCCGCCTCCTGGGTTCAAGCCTCAGCCTTCCAAGGATTACAGGCATGTGCCACCACACCCAGCTAACTTTTGTGTTTCTAGTAGAGAAGGGGTTTCGTCACATTGGCCAGGCTGGCCTCTAACTCCTGACCTCAAGTGATCTGCCCGCCTCAGATTACAGACGTGAGCCACCTTGCTTGGCAAGAATCTTAAGTGAGTCATATTTGAAGAGCTATAAGAAGATGAACAGTGTTTCAAATCTGCAGAATAATCTTCAACAACAGGATATTAAATCCATAAATGAAACCAAATGCAAGGAGCCAGCTGTTTTCTGCAGCCACAGTGGCAGCCCTGGGTTAACCAACTGACCCTCTCCAGTCTGGTTTGGACCCACCAAAGCCATGACAGTTTATCCTGGGCACAGCCTTTGGGTCAAAGCATCTGATATACTTGCTATCATCATCTCCAAGAAGCTAAAGCCATTTGTAGGCATCTAAGGAAAAACCTTAGCTTAAGAGAGAAAAAAAGAAAGAACCAACAATTGCTTCACCAGGTAGAAGCGAATGGGTTAATTGGCAAATCCTCCCTGAGTCTCCCTGGAACGGAGCCCAAGGCTTGGCATGTCCCACACGTAGCTTGGCCCAGGTTTATGGGAGCACAAGCAGCAGCCAGACAGCAGAGCTCTGTCAATCAAGTCTAGTCTTTCAGCAGATATGCCACTGTTTTCAGAGGAACACATTCTTTGCACATGAACTACTAGAGGAAAAAACAAAACGCTTTAAGTAATTAATAGTAACCTGTTCAATTGCTTTGGTTTGCTGGCAACCTAGAGAACTCTAGATAAACTTAGAAACTGGACTATAGGTGAAAAAATATGTTGGATAAATTACTGAGACATGCATAAAAAATAAAACATGGCCAGGCATGGTGGCTCATGCCTGTATTCCCAGCACTTTGGGAGGCTGAGGTGGGCAGATCACCTGAGATCAGGAGTTCAAGACCAGCCTGACCAACATAGAGAAACCCCATCTCTACTAAAAATACAATCCCAGCTACTTGGGAGGCTGAGGCAGGAGAATAGCTTGAACCCGGGAGGCAGAGGTTGCAATGAGCCAAGATCATGCTGTTGTACTCCAGCCTGGGCGACAAAGCTAGACTTCATCTCAAAATTAATAAAATAAAACATAATATCCTTTCAATTTGAGCCCAAATAGGTCTAGAACTGTGGTCCCCCAAAAGTGATTTTCTCCTCAGAGGACATTCGCCAAAGTCAGAGACATAAGGACATCTTTGACTGTCGTGACTATGGGATGGGTGGCGGTAGGGGTGCTGCTCAGGATCCTACGGTGCAAAGGACCCCCACCAAGAATTACCCAGCCCCAGATGCTGTAGCCCTGAGACTCAGAGAGAAGCCCAGCATGTGGGCATGACCTTGACAGTAGGCTGAGGAGGAGGCTGGGCCTCTTCAATGCAGAGCCATCTGTGAACAGATGTGTTCAGGCAAGAACCCTGTCTCCCCACCTGGCTACACACCCACAGAGTCAAAGGTATGTGCATCTCATCCCTGACAAGCTGTCAAACTGGTGCTTTCTACCAGAGAGACGAGAGGAAACACAATTTCCACCGCACAGATGAGCACACAGAAACGAAAGGCTGACTTATGCGTCCACAGTCACTGGAGGACTTCCTGCAGGCCCACGACTGCTCACCCAAAACCCAGGACTGAGAAGCATGCCAGGACTCAGAAGGCTTGCGATTTTAACAAGCAGGTTTTATGGTTGAAAATTATTCAGTTGTGTATAAACACCACATTTTATCTACTTATCCATTGATGGATGGTCACGATTGATTCCACATCTCAGTATACAACGGAATATTATTCAGCCAATAAAAAAGAATGAAATCCTGTCATTGTTAGCAACATGGATGGAACAGGCAGAAATTAGGTGAAATAAGCCAGGCACAGAAAGACAAATACTGCATGTTCTTACTCACATATTAAAGCTTAAATAAAAAATGGATCTTGGCCGGGTTTGGTGGCTCACACCTGTAATCCCAGCACTGTGGGAGGCTGAGGTGGGCAGATCACAAGGTCAGGAGAGTGAGACCATTCTGACCAACATAGCGAAACTCTGTTTCTACTAAAAATACAAAAATGAGCTGGGTATGGTGGTGCACACCTGTAATCCCAGCTACTCAGGAGGCTGAGGTAGGAGAATGACTTGAACCCAGGAGGTGGAGATAGCAGTAAGCCAAGATCGCACCATTGCATTTGTAGCCTGGCAACAGAGCGAGACATTGTTTCCCCCCGCCCCCCCCTCAAAAAATTGATCTCATGGAGATAGAGAATAGAATGATAGTTACCAGAGGCTGGTAAAAGTAGTGGGGAACAGAGGCGTAAAGAGGGATGGTTAATGGGTAAAAAATAGTTTGAATTCAGGGATGAGTGACACTATGCAATGACTACAATTAATATGTATAATAATGTTTCATAATGTATGTTAAGACATATAATGTGTAACATTTATATATGTATAATGTATAATACATATATAATACGTTTTACATAACATATATATAATAATGTATAAAAATGTTTCAAAATAACAAAGAGTAAAATTGGAGCGTTCCTAACATAAAGAAATGATTGTTCCTGAGGTGATGAATATGCAAATCTCCCTGATTTGATCATGGTGCATCACACGCTTGTATGAAAACATGATACAAGAGATACATGAATTCCCCACGAGCCAGTGGCCCCACTGCTGGATATATACCCTGAGAAAGGGAATTGTCACAAAGAGACCTCTGCACTCCCATGTTCACTCCAGATCACAGCAGCCCAGTGTGGGTCAGCCTCAGTGCCCGTCAGGATGAATGGACAAAGAAAATGTAGTGCACGCACACAAAGAACACCTTTTACCCATAAAGGAGAAAACCCCTCATCTGCGGCAATGGGGACAAAAGTGCCATAATGTGAAGTGAAGTAAGCCAGTCATATGGGTGCAGTGGCTCAGGCTTGTAATCCCAGCACTTTGGGAGGCCCAGGCAGGCGAGATCACCAGAAGTGAGGAGTTCAAGACCAGCCTGGCCAACATGATGAAATCTTGCCTGTATTAAAAATACAAAAATTATCTGGGCACAGTGCTGAGTACCTGTAATCTCAGCTACTCAGGAGGCTGAGGCAGGGTAATCACTTGAACCCAGGAGGCAGAGGTTACAGTGAGCCAAGATTGTGCGACTGCACTGCAGCCTGGGTGACAGAGCAAAACTCTGTATCCCAAAGAAAAAAAAAAGAAAGAAAGAAAAAGAAAAAAGAAAAAAAAAGATAAATAAGCCAGGCATAAAAAGAGAAACATTGCCTGATCTCACTCATACGTGGGAGCTAACGGCATTGACCTCATAGAGAGGAGAACTGCAGTTACCAGTGGAATGGGAGGGGTGGGGAAAGGAAAGGATACAGGGAAGAAAACAATATAAATGTATATATTACTAAACTCTATGCCCACAAATGGTAAAGATGGTAAATGATATATGCATATTTCACTTCAATGAAAAATAAGTAAAAATCACATGTACCCCATAAACATGTACAACTCTTATGTATCCATAATAATTAAAAATGTTTTAAAAAGCAGTGTATACGTTACTGCACTTGTACCCTGGGCCCTGGGGGGCCTGTCCCGCATCAAACCCACCCCTGGAGAGAGAGTTGAGAGCCGTCATCCCAACTGGGTCAGCCAGGCAACGCACTCCAGGTCAGTCGGGGATTTGCTGCCCGGTTAGGAAAACACTCGCAGATTTTAGGGTGTTTTCTGTCTTAGAATTAAAGATACAGGATTTTTACATCTGTAACTGCAAAATGATGAGACCCTAAATGGATTCAACATTTATTACTACATGTGGGTGAAGAACCTACAGCTCATACAAAGTCCTGGCAGTCTGCGGCTCCATGAGAATTTGTGTTCCCAAGGTGCCCAGAGGTAGGCTGCTGCCTGGGCTACCCTGGAGGGAGGGGAACAGCAGGACCCGTTCACTAGGATTTCCTGCCTTCTGGGGCCAGTGGGGAGGGCATCAGAGAGGCAATTTGGGTTTAAATGTGATGACCCCAGGCCACTCCTATCTCCCTCAGTAAGATCATTCCAAAAGCCTAATCATTCTTTGTGCCAAAATTCATCAATACTCTATTCAGCTCTGCTCTTGATGCTTTTGAAGAAGCCACTTACTATAAAACAGTTCTTGTAAAAATTAGAATTGTCCCAAACACCATTTGCATACAAGGATTCATTTTGGCCACATCTCAGCAAAGGAATTGCAGAAATGCCTTGAATTTCCCTAAAGGAAATGAGATCTCAGAGTCAGGACCCTCCTTCCTCACCTAGGGCAGGGGCAGGAAGAGGTGCCATCCCTGAAGACCTTGTCCAGATGGCACCTGCGGCCATGGAGTCACATGGATGGGACTGAGAGCTCCAGCTCTTCCAGATGAGACAGAGAGGACATATGGGGTTTACCTCAAAAGAAACTCCAGGCACTCTGGGACAGAGTGTGCTGTGGACAAGGGTGGAGGACTGCACCGTGGATGCAGGTGGAGGACCGTGCCGTGGAAGGAGGTGGAGGATTGAGCTGTGGACTGGGGTGGAGGACTGTGCTGCGGATGGAGGTGGAAGACTGAGCTGTGGACTGGGGTGGAGGACTGAGCTGTGATGGGGGTGGAGGACTGAGCTGTGAATGGAGGTGGAGGACTGAGCTGTGGATGGGGGTGGAGGACTTAGCTGTGGATGGGGGTGTAGAACTGAGCTGTGGATGGGGATGGAGGACTGTGCTGTGGATGGGGATGGAGGACTGTGCTGTGGATGGAGGTGGAGGACTGTGCTGTGGATGGAGGTGGAGGACTGAGCTGAGCACTGGAGAGGAGGCCTGTGCTGTGAGTGGGGGTGGAGGATTGAGCTGTGGACTGGGGTGGAGGATTGAGCTGTGGACTGGCGTGGAGGACTGTGCTGTGGAATGGGATGGAGGACTGAGCTGTGGACTAGGGTGGAGGACTGAGCTGTGGATGGGGATGGAGGACTGAGCTGTAGACTGGGGTGGAGGGCTGTGCTGTGGAATGGGATGGAGGACTGAGCTGTGGACTGGGGTGGAGGACTGTGCTGTGGATTGGGGTGGAGGACTGTGCTGTGGATGGGGGTGGAGGACTGAGCCGTGGACTGGGGTGGAGGATTTAGCTGTGGACTGGGGTGGAGGACTGAGCTGAGAATGGGGGTGGAGGACTGAGGTGTGAATGGAGGTGGAGGATTGAGCTGTGGACTGGGGTGGAGGATTGTGCTGTGCATGAGGGTGGAGGATTGAGCTGTGGACGAGGGAGGAGGACTGAGCTGTGGATGGAGGTAGAGGTCTTTGCTCTGGACAGAGTCTACTGGGTTCATTCTGTGCCCCTGAGCAAGGGGCAGCCGCTACTAGGGTCAGGCCCTGGGCAGGGCAACTCTGAGGGCAATCTGACCTTAAAAAGACCCAAGTAGACTAGTCGTGGTGGCTGAGGCCTGTAATCCCAGCACTTTTGGGAGACTGAGGTGGGCAGATCACCTGATGTCCAGAGTTCAAGACCAGCCTGACCAACAAAGAGAAACCCTGTCTCTACTAAAAATACAAAATTAGCCAGGCATGGTGATGCACGCTTGTAATCCCAGCTACTCGGGAGGCTGAGGCAGGATAATCACTTGAACCTGGGAGGCAGAGGCAGCAGTGAGCTGAGATTGCACCATTGCACTCCAGCCTAGGTGACAAGAACAAAACTCCATCTCAAAAAAAAAAAAAAGACCCAAATATAAAATGATAAAAACAGCAGCCTGGGAATGCTACAGTTAGACCTACTGTTAAAATTGCCCAAATCAGATAAATACAAACAATAACCATACAACTAGTTTAATAAAAGCAAGCCAAAAATAGAAAAGAAAAAAAAAATAACCTCTTGCCAGCAAATGATAAACAAATGGATAGATGCACAAATGAACAAAGAATAAGAGCAGCAGACATTTCACCAAAGGGAAAGAGGGCTTAGAAAACAGACAGGGGAATCCATGCCAGGGCTCAGAGGCAGCCACACGCAGCCACACACGGCGTCGTCCTGGGGAGCTGCGCAGGGCTGGGCAGGTTTCAGGAATTACTGAGGCAAGAACCATCCCAAGCCGTGATGACGACTGGCCCTTTTATCGCAGTTGCTGCCCGATCTTTGGACCAAGGTATTAAATAATAACTCAAAACATGGAATTGCTTTGAATATTAACATAGATCTTATCAGCTTAAAATATAGGAAGAAAACTAAATAGTGCAATACCAGGGGAATGGTGGAATACAGGGTCCATGCATGATATCAATTCAGTGGGACAGTATGCTGGCATTTAAAGCAACAGTTGTGGAATCTACACAGCAAAAAGTCATGATATAATCATGTTATAATATAGATGAAAAACACAGTATACAAAACATGTCTGCTACACTTTTTAATAGTGTATTTCCTTCCAGTCTTTTACATACGTCACACTGAGGGAAATCACACTAAAACACTAACCGTCATTTTGGAGGCATTAAATGAATTTTTAAAAATACCCCCTTCTCATTTTTAAAGGCAGGGGAACATCACACACTGGTGCCTGTTGTGGGGTGGGGGAGCGAGGGGAGGGATAGCAGGGGGTAGGCGGATTGGGGAGGGATAACATTAGGAGAAATACCTAATGTAGGTGATGGGGGGATGGATGCAGCAAACCATGGCATGTGTATACCTATGTAACAAACCTGCACATTCTGCACATGTACCCAGAACTTAAATTTAAAAATATTTTAGAAATGTAAACATTAAATTTTTTCCTAATAATTTCTGAAATCAATACTGTGATCCAAACTCTACTGGTGCCTTCCCTTCAAATGCTTTTTAGTCTTAGGTTGCCTGGACTTCAAATGCAGCAGATAGGGAGTCCTCCCCGCTATTTAATTGAAGGCTCTTCATTCTGAAGTCACACATCAGCCAGCATAGGTGAGGTTTTGATTTTACATTAATGATGAAAAGCTCAAAGGGGCTGTTGTTCCCCATTTCTCTAAATGCTTATTCAAATTCAGCCTACAAATCACTTCTATAGCAATGAGAGCCTTGAACAAATGCCACCAATTAAGAGACCATTGGTTGATCTCTAATCCTAGAAATCAACACCAGGAAGGTGATATCAAAATGGCCTTTTAGGGCTGGGCACAGTGGCTCACACCTGTAATCCCAAAACTTTGGGAGGCCAAGGCAGGTGGATTGCTTGAGGACAGGAGTTTGAGACCAGCCTGGCCAAAGTGGTGAGACCACTTCTCTACTAAAAATACAAAAAAAATTAGCTCGGCATGGTGGCAGATGCCTGTAATTGCAACTATTCGTGAGCCGAGGCAGAAAATCACTTGAACCCGGGAGGTTGCAATGAGCCAAGATCATGCTTCTGCACTCCAGACTGGATGACAGAGTAAAACTCTGTCTAAAAATAAGAAAATGGCTTTTGGGGCTCCCTCTCCTTTCTCCCCTTGCTTCCTAACAAAAACTTCACAGACCAGGCATCTGTCCCTGGAGACCAGAAAGCAGGGCCTCCTATGCAATCAGCCGCCCCCCCCCCCCCCCACCAAAAGGGCCCTGGCAGGCAGGACCTGGCTTGCTCAGTAGCGGGAGGCAGGGGTGAGCACACGCCAGTGACTGCCGGGCTCTGGGCAGGTGGAAGGAAGAGCAACAGGGAGCGTGGGGCAGACACTGACCTCGTAGATGAAGTACACCTTGGCCCCCACGTAGATGCCCATGCGCACCACGGCGCGCACAGCAGCATTCATACCTGCAGAGGAAACAGGAGCAAGAGTCACTGAATGGCCTCGGCAATTCCGGCTCTGCCACTCAGGACCCAGGATCATTGGTCTGTTCTGTAACCTCTCAATGCCTCATTTCCTGATACGAGAGATGGGTACACACAGCCGTCTGGGATGAGAGTAAGGACTAAAAGAAACAGCCAACACAATGCAAGGTGCCCCGTACGCCGAGTCTAAGAGCCCGGAGGGCTTTCTGTTCAAAACATCACTGCCTGAGCTTGGTACCAATTTGTAGGCCACTCCATCCAACCGAACAACGTGCAGGACAGGTGTTTATTTGAAGCTAGCCACATTCTGTGTGTGATAAGAGAAGGAGATAAAAAATGGATTATCGCATCACCAACTACCACTGTAAAAAAAAAAATTGGCTGGGCATGGTGGCTCATGCCTGTAATCCCAGCACTTTTGGAGGTCGAGGTGGGTGGATCACAAGGTCAGGAGTTCGAGACCAGCATGGCCAATATGGTGAAACCCCATCTCTACTAAAAATTAGCTGGGCATGTGTCTGTAGTCCCAGCTACTCAGGAGGCTGAGGCAGGAGAATCTCTTGAACTGGGAGGTGGAGGTTGCAGTGAGCAGAGATTGCACCATTGCACTCCAGCCTGGGTGGCAGAGCAAGACTCTGTCAAAAAAAAAAAAAAAAAATAAGCAATGAGCTTCAACAGAAAACAAGTTGAACGATCAGTAAAGTTAAAATAAGCTGGCATATTACAATTTTATGATTAGTAAAGCTAAAATAAACCAGCATATTACATATAACCCTACCTCATGAAGATAAAGGGAGGCAGTCCACTTAAAAAAAGGAACAATATTATACAATGTATCATCATATAAGTGTTTCCCTCAGGCTCAGACAACATTATACAATGTATCATCATATAAGTCATTAGCTTCCATCTCAGACAATTTTATACAATGTATCATCATATAAGTCATTATCCTCATCTCAGACAATGTTATACAATGTATCAACATATAGATCCTTTGTCCCTATCTCCTCTCAGCAGCAGATGTTATACAATGTATCATCATCTAAGTGTGTTAGCCTCCATCCCTGCTGTCCACTGTGATCAAGCGAGCTGAAGCCACTAGTGTCTCAGAACCACCTCTGGGGCCTGGAGGGTCTGTCTTGCTATCGTGGCTAAGGAGCTCAGGCCCATCAGAGAGGAGTGAAAAGGCACGAGGGCCACACCCACAACCACGCAGCGCTGCTGCTGAAGGACAAGGAGCACCTGAGCCTTCCTTGCCTCGGCTCCCAGACACACCTGAGAGCACCCATGTTAACAATGCTGCAGTTTGTGGGCCGTGAAGCAAGTGATGCTTCCAGTCATTGAACCACAAATGAAAAGACCGTGGTCCCGCAGGGGCATCCGTGACACAGAGGCAGGCTACATGCGCTTGGACGGTGACCCGCTCAGAAGACGCTTAAAAAATCTGAAATGCCGCTGGGCCAGGTCGGCGATGCCAGGGTCACCATTGCTGCTGAAAGTTGACAATTCTGAGTGAAAATACCTATTTTAGGGGAAATGCGTCTATACTATGTATCTAATATGTATGCGTGCATATATATATGATGTAGTCTTATTTACTTCATATTCAAACCTAGTTTATAACATGAAGAACTGTAACGACCTGCTGATTAACTAGTGGCCACTTCTCAAGAACATCAAACTCAGCATTTCAAAATGCAGCAGGTCAGCTCACCCTGACCATTTCCTCCTCCCGCTGTACTCTCTCTCCTGCCGAACAGCACAACTTTCTTCTCTGTCACTGGCGCTGAACGCTGCCAACACCCTCGCAGCTCCAGCCCACACAACGGACACCTTCTCCCAGCACTGCCCCCGAATCCCCGACTCCCTCTGACGTGAGCCACAGTGTGGCCAGAATCATTACAACAGCTTTTTTTCTTTTGTTGGCTTGTATGCAAGTAAATTATGAATACATTCTTCTTGTTTAGAAAAAAATACAAATGAAGTCACGGCCACACAAGCCTCACCCCCTTGGAGAACAAGGTATGAGGCTGGTGCCTGGCTGCCCTGTGGAGCTTCACATGATATTTCTTTCTACATTTGATACCACGTCTGAGATGGTTTCCATACCACTTTCAACGTTCTCTTCTAAAGCACAAATATGACCGCGTTCCTCCGGGTTCCCAGGGCTATGGGAAGAAAACCCAAGCTCCCCTGAGCTCCTGGCCATGCCCAGGGACCTCCCACCTGTCTGGCGGCACTTGGAGGCTCCTGTCCCTGAGCCTGGGTGGCAGCCCTGCCAGCACTCTTGCTCCGACGCTCTTCCTCATCCTCCACTCCTAGGCTCTGGCACCTCCCAGGAAGACTGCCTGGCTTGCCTCCCACCTGATTCCATTTATTCTGTAGGGATCGCTCCAGCGTAGAGGCCTTTTGACCGTGCCTCCACCATAATGTGAGCTTGAGCCCAGACACATTTCCCCCTTCTGGAGGCAGTAGAGCTATGGGGAAGCAGGAACTAAAAATGGATGATTCTGTTGAAGTTATTTTAGACTCCCTGATGCCGACACAATGGCTTGGTGATGGCTGTGTGGTTTTACTTGACATTGTGTTTTATCTTAAATCCTGTTCTGGGCTAGT
>CAUYLG010040560.1:0-11246 GCA_963573385.1 Cacajao melanocephalus
GACATGGATGAACCTAGAAACCATCATTCTCAGCAAACTGACACAAGAACAGAAAACCAAACACCACATGTTTTCATTCATAGGTAGGTGATGAGCAATGAGAACACTTGGGCACAGGGAAGGGAAGAACACTCACAGGTCTAGATGGCGGGTTCTGGGGATGGGAGGAGAGGGACAGTGCGGGGATGCGGAGGATGGGGAGGGATAACACTGGGGAAAATGCCTGATGTAGGCAACAGGGGGCTGGGGATGAAGACAGCAAACCACCATGGCATGTATGTACCTATGCAACAATCCTGCAAAATGCAAGACGTGCACATGTACCCCAGAGCCCAAATACAATTTTTAAAAAAAGTTTCAGGCCTGGGAGTAGATGTTTGCAATATACACGTATCAAATATTTATTACCCAGAATGAACTGTAAATCAATTTTTTAAAGGAGGTAATTCTGTTTACCAAACAATACTTTTTTCCCCTTCATCCAAGGTTTCTGTAAACATCTGAATTAGAAGGAATCATTCTTAGACTCTTAAATCCAGTTTTTAAATCATGTTTCTTAAACATTAGTCATTGACCGTTTATCCTGCTGCTTAGAATATAAAAACTGGAAATCATTTTATTATGTGCAAATTTAATAAAAATACTAATTTTAATTAAGGTACATCTAGATTATTCCTGTCAAAAGATTTATCTGGTACCTAAATATATCTTACATATGTTGTAGTTAACTTAATTGTCTACATCTTGATATTGCTATCCTCCTGCCACTGGGTTTAATTACATTGCTTTATGACTTGTAATTAAACAGAACAAAACATCATTACATCATTAGTTGGTTTTATAAGGCCTTGAAAGCTTTTGCTAAGAGCTCTTGTTTGTATTACAAGCTATTACCACTATGATCACTGTTCATAAAATTGTTTCTGATCCATGAGTTGTCAGGTACGCAGTTGTAAATTACTTGAAATTTGAGCTCAAAATCCAATAATATGCTTTGATGTAGTTGGGCAAAAGCTTTCTATTCATGCAATTGACCACCATTTTGTATCAATCTTATTTTAAAATTTGTCCTGTTCCAAATGGGAGTACTGAAAGCCTTAAAGTAACAACAGGTAAACTTATTTTGACCAAGTAGTCTTTATTATGCAATTAACATAAAAAGAAGTTGCCATTAGAAGCAGCTGAGGTGTATCTTTCAGTGACTCTTGATACTGCCAGGGAATGCATCTTGTACATCTTTCCGTGATGTCAAGAGCAGTGGCATGAGGGTGAAAGTAGACCGAAAGGTGCATAAACTATACCTGTGACTATAATTCAACATTTATATAATTGTGAAGTACTGTACACAGCTTTTGGTAAAGCCACCATGCAGTTGAATGCCTAGACTTCTGGCACTGACATTTTGTTCTTCCCTCTAACTTGATGGTCATACTTTCAAGCTATCCTACTATCAAACCCTGCTTTTTCAGGGAATGTAGAACCAATATGTTGAGATACACTACTTAATCCCAGGAACTATTTTACATATGCTGTGTCATTTAAATCTCACAATAACTTTGTAGGTAGGCTATTACAGTCTTACCGATAAACAAACTGGGACTTTGAAATCTGTTTGTTGTTGAAATCAAATGACCAACCCGTATCTATTACATGGGACACTGAAGTTATTTGCAGTGTAGCTACATCCAGCCAGGGTAACTCCATATGTCTATAGACATCCTCAAGGAATGGCAGGATGAAACTTAAAGATCCCCCTTCATCAAGAAGTTGAGAAGGGTAGATAACATTTTTGGATACTGGGTATTTAAGAACTTTCTCAGACGAAAGGAAGCTGGGAACAAAGTAAGAAAGAATACCAATTAGGATTCACAAAATTATGAGAAGTCAGCCATGTATGATAGGTCAGCTTCTTTATGTATTTGCTCCTTTTCTTATTCATTGAACTGTGAAAGGAAAATCTCTTGGACCTCCAAGAGCTCTAAGGAAAACTCAAGCTGGATACTGCTTAGGGGAAACCTGCCTCCCATTCTATTCAAAGTCACTCCTCTGTTTACTGAGATAGATGCATACCTGATTTGCCTCCTTTGTTCCAGCTCTGATAAGGGACAAATACCTCCTTTGGAAAGGCTAATCAGAAACTCAAAAGAATGTAACCTTCTGTGTATCACCTACCTGTGACCCAGAAGCTCCCTCCCTGCTTCAAGTCTTCCTGCCTTTGCTTCAAGTTGTCCTGCTTTTCCAGACTGAACAAATGTACTTCTTACATATATTGACTGATGTGTCGCATCTCCCTAAATATATAAAACCAGGATGTAGGCCAGGCATGGTGGCTTACACCTGTAGTCCCAGCACTTTGGGAGGCTGAGGCAGGCTGGTCACCCAAGGTCAGGAACGCAAGACCAGCTTGGCCAACATAGTGAAACCCTGTCTCTATTAAAAATTCAAAAAATTAGCTGGGCATGGTGTGGTAGTGTGCACCTGTAATCCTAGCTACTCAAGAGGCTGAGGAAGAAAAATCACTTGAACCCAGGAGATGGAGGTTGCAGTGAGCTGAGATGGCACCACTGCACTCTAGCCTGGGGGACAACAGTGAGACTCCCCCTTAAAAAAAGAGAGAGGTTGCTGGCAAGATGACCAAATAGAAACAGCTTCAGTGTCAGCTCCCAGCAAGATGGATGCAGAAGGTGGGTGATCTTTGCATTTCTAACTGAGGTACCTGGTTCATCTCATTAGTACTGGTTGGATAGTGGGTGCAGCCCAAGAAAGGTGAGCCAAAGTAGGGTGGGGTGTCACCTCACCTGGGAAGTGCAAGGGTCTGGAGAACTCCTTCTCCTAGTCAAGGGAAGCCATCAGGAACTGTTCCCTGCACTCCAGCTCAGATATTGTGCCTTTCCCACTGTCTTCACAACCCACAGTCCAGGAGACTCCCTCCAGTGCCTACAACATCAGGGCCCTGTGTTTCCAGCACAAAACTGGTGGCCATTTGGGAAGACACCAAGCTAGCCACAGCAGTTTTATTTTTCATACCCCAGTAGCACCTGGAATGCCAGTAAGACAGAAATGCTCACTCCCCTGGAAAAGCAGCTGAAGCCAGGAAGCCAAGTAATCTGGCTTGGTGGGTCCCAACCCTACAAAGTCCAGCAAGCTACGATCCACTGCCTTGAAATTCTTGCAGCCAGCACAACAGTCTGAGTTTGACCTGGGATGTTTGAGCTCAACAGGGGGTGGGGCATCTGCCATTACTGAGGCTAGGGTAGGCCATTTTAACATCACAATGTAAACAAAGTCCCTGGGAAGTTCAAACTGGGTGAAGCTCAGCAAGGCCTCTTCAGGCAGACTGTATCACTAGACTCCCTCACTGGGAAGGGCATCTCTGAAAAAAAGCAGCAGCCACTCAGGGACTTATAAATAAAGTCCCCACCTTCCTGGGACAGAGCACCTGGGAGAAGGGGTGGTTGTAGGTACAGCTTCAACAGACTTAAACATCCCTGCCTGGCAGTTCTGAAGGGAGCAGCAGATCCCCCAGCACAGTGTTCAAGCTCTGATAAGGGACAAATACCTCCTCAAGTGGCTCCCTGACCCCCATGTATCCTGACTAGGAGACACCTCCTAGTAGTTGCTGACAGATACCTCATACAGGAGAGCTCCAGCTGGCATGTGCTAGGTACCCTTCTGGGAAGAAGCTACCAGAGGAAGGAACAGGTAGCAATTTTTGCTGTTCTGCAGCCCCCACTGGTGAGTCCCAGGCAAGAAGGGTCTGGAGTGGACCTCCAACAAACTCCAGCAGATCTGCAGCAGAGGGAGCTGACTGTTAGAAGGAAAACTAACAAACAGAAAGAAAAAGACATCCACTCAGGGACCCCATCCAAAGGTCACTGAATTCAAAGACCAAAGGAAAATAAATCCATGAAGATGGGAAGAAACCAGCACAAAAAAAAATTCCAAAAATCAGAACACTTCTTCTCCTCCAAGAAATCACAACTTCTCACCAGCAAGAAAACAAAACTGGATGGAGAATGAGTTTGATGAACTGACAGAAGCAGGCTTCAGAAGGTGGATAATAACAAGCTTCTCTGATCTAAAGGAGCATGTTCTAATCCAATGCAAGCAAGCTAAGAATCTTGAAAAAAGGTTAGACAAAGTGCTAACTACAATAACTGGTTTTGAGAAGAACATAAACAACCTCATGGAGCTGAGAAAACACAGCATGAGAATTTTATTGAGGCATACACAAGTTTCAGTAGCCAAATCGATCAAGTGGAAGAAAGGATATTAGAGATTGAAGATCAACTCAATGAAATAAAGCAAGCAGACAAGATTAGAGAAAAAGGAGTGAAAAGAAATGAACAAAGCCTCCAACAAACATGGGGTTATGTGAAAACACCAAATCTACGTTTGACTGGTGTATCTGAAAGTGACGGGGAGAATGAAACCAAGTTGGAAAACACTCTTCAGGATATTATCCAGGAGAACTTCCCCAACCTAGCAAGGCAGGCCAACATTCAAATTCAGGAAAAAAAGAGAATACCACAAAGATATTCCTCAAGAAGAGCAACCCCAAGACATATTATCGTCAGATTCACCAGGGTTTAAATTAAGGAAAAAATGTTAAGGGCAGCCAAAGAGAAAGATTGGGTTACCCACAAAGGGAAGCCCATCAGACCAACAGTGGATCTCTTGGCAGAAACCCCACAAGCCAGAAGAGAATGGGGGTTAATATTCAACATTCTTAAAGAAAAGAATTTTCAACCCAAAATTTCAGATCCAGCCAAACTAAGCTTCACAAATGAAGGAGAAATAAAATTCTTTATGAACAAACAACAGCTGAGAGATTTTGTCACCACCATACCTGCATTACAAGAGCTCTTGAAGGAAGCACTAAGCATGGAAAGGAACAACCGGTACCAACCACTGCAAAAACATACCAAATTGTAAAGACCATGGATGCTATGAAGAAACTGCATCAACTAACTAGCAAAATAGCCGGCTTGCATCACAATGGCAGGATCAAATGCACACATGACAATATTAGCCTTAAATGTAAATGGGATAAATGCCCCAATTAAAAGACATAGACTCATGCCTGTAATCCTAGCACTTTGGGAGGCCGAGGTGGGCTGACCACGAGGTCAAGAGATTGAGACCATCCTGCCAACATGGTGAAACCCTGTGTCTACTAAAAAAAAGTACAAAAATTAGCTGGGCATGGTGGCATGTACCTGTGGTCCCAGCTACTTGGGAGGCTGAGGCAGAAGAATCGCTTGAACCCAGGAGGTGGAGGTTGCAGTGGGCTGAGATTGCTCCACTGCACTCCAGCCTGGTGACAGAGCAAGACTCCATATCAAAAAAATAAAAAAAAAAAGACTGGCAAATGGGATAAAGAATCAAAACTCATCTGTGTGCTGTATTCATGAGACCCATCTCATGTGCAAAGACACACATAGGCTCAAAATAAAGAAGTGGAGGAAGATTTACCAAGCAAGTGGAAAGCAAAAAAAAAGGAGGGGTTGTAATCCTAGTCTCTGATAAAACAGACTTTAAACCAACAAAGATCAAAAGAGACAAAGAAGGGCATTACATAGTGGTAAAAGGATTAATACAACAAGAAGAGCTAACTATCCTAAATATATATGCACCCAATTCTGGAACACCCAGATACATAAAACAAGTTCTTAATGACCTACAAAGAGCCTTCAACTCCCACACAATAATAGTGGGAGACTTTAACACTCCACTGTCAATATTAGACAGATCGATGAGACAGAAAATTAACAAGGATATCCAGGACTTGAACTCAGATCTGGACCAAGTGGATCTAATAGACATTTACAGAACTCTACATGCCAAATCCACAGAATAGACACTCTTCTCAGCACATCACACTTATTCTAAAATAGACCACATAATTAGAAGTAAATCACTCCTCAGCAAATGCAAAAGAATAGAAATCATAACAAACAGTCCCTCAGACCACAGGGCAATCAAATTAGAACTCAGGATTAAGAAACTTACTCAAAACTACACAACTTCATGGAAACTGAACAACCTGCTCCTGAATGACTACTGGATAAATAATGAAATAAAGGCAGAAACAAAGATGTTCTTTGAAACCAATGAGAATGAAGACAGAATGTCTGGGACACATTTAAAGCAGTGTATAGAGGGTAATTTATAGCACTGAATGCCCACAAGAAAAAGGAGGAAAGATCTAAAAATGACACCCTAGCATCACTATTAAAAGAACTGGAGAAGCAAGAACAAACAAATTCAAAAGGTAGCAGAAGACAAGAAATAACTAAGATCAGAGCAGAACTGAAGGAGATAGAGACACAACCAACTCTTTTTAAAAAATCAATAAATCCAGGAGCTGGTTTTTTGAAAAGTTCAGCAAAATAGATAGACTGCTAGCCAGACTGATAAAGAATAAAAGAGAGAAGATTCAAATAGATGCAATAAAAAATGATAAAGGGGCTATCACCACCAATCCCACAGAAATACAAACTATCAACAGAGAAAACAATGAACACCTCTGTGCAAATAAACTAGAAAATCTAGAATTAATGGATAAATTCCTGGACACTTACACCCTCCAAAGACTTATCCAGAAAGAAGTGGAAGCCCTGAATAGACTAATAACAAGGTCTGAAATTGAGGCAGCAATTAATAGCCTACCAATCAACAAATGTCCAGGACCAGATAAGTTCACAGTAGAATTCTACCAGAGGTACAAAGAGGAGATGGTACCATTCCTTCTGAAACTATTCCAAACAATACAAAAAGAGGAAATCCTCCCTAACTCATTTTGTGAGGTCAACATCATCCTAATACCAAAACCTGGCAGAAACACAATTAAAAAAGAAAATTTCAGGCCAATATCCCTGATGAACATCAATGCAAAGATCCTCAATGAAATAAAGGCAAACTGAATCAACAGCACATCTAAAAGCTTATTGATCATGATCAAGTAGGCTTCATCCCTGGCATGCAAGTCTGGTTCAACATACACAAATCAGTAAACATAATCAATCACATAAGCAGAATCAAAGACAAAAACCACGTGATTATCTCAGTAGATGCAGAGATGGCCTTTGACATAATTCAACAGCCCTTTATGCTAAAAACTCTCAATAAACTAGATATTGATGGAACATACCTCAAAATAATAAGAGCTATTTATTACAAACCTACAGCCAATATCATACTGAATGGGGAAACCTGGAAGCATTCCCTTTGAAACTGGCACAAGACAAAGATGCACCCTCTCACCACTCCTATTCAACACAGTATTGGAAGTTCAGGCCAGGGCAATCAGGCAAGAAAAAGAAATAAAGGGCATTCAGTTAGGAAAAGAGGAAGTCAAATTGTCTCTAATTGCAGACAACATGATTGTGATTGTATATTTAGAAGGCCCCATCGTCTCAGCCCAAAACCTTCTTAAGCTGATAAGCAATTACAGCAAAGTCTCAGGATACAAAATCGATGTGCAAAAATCACAAGCATTCCTATACACCAATAACAGACAAACAGAGAGACAAATCATGAGTGAACTCCTATTCATAATTACTACAAAGAGAATAAAATACCTAGGAATACAACTAACAAGGGATGCAAAGAACCTCTCCAAGGAGAACTACAAACCACTGCTCAAGTAAATAAGAGAAGACACAACCAAACGGAAAAACCTTCCATGCTCATGGTTAGGAAGAATCAATATTGTGAAAATGGCCATACTGCCCAAAGAAATTTATAGATTCAGTGCTATCCCCATCAAGCTACCACTGACTTTCCTCACAGAATTGGGAAAAAATCAACTTAAATTTAATATGGAACCAAAATGGCCTGCATAGCAAAGACAATCCTAAGCAAAAAGAATAAAGCTGGAGGCATCATGCTACCTGACTTCAAACTATACTACAAGGTTGCAGTAACAAAAACAGCACGGTACTGGTACCCAAACAGAGATACAGACCAATGGAACAGAACAGCAGCCTCAGAAGTAACACCACACATCTACAACCATCTGATCTTTGACAAATCTGACAAAAACAAGCAATGGGCAAAGGATTCCCTATTTAATAAATAGTATTTGGAAAACTGGCTAGCTAGCCATATGCAGAAAGCTGAAACTGTATCCCTTCCTTACACCTTATACAAAAATTAACTCCAGATGGATTAAATATTTAAACATAAGACCTAAAACCATAAACACCCTAGAAGAAAACCTAGGCAATACAATTAAGAACATAGGCATGGGCAAGGACTTCATGACTAAAACACCAAAAGCAATTGCAACAAAAGCCAAAATTGACAAATGGGATCTAATTAAACTAAAGAACTTCTACACAGCAAAAGAAAGTATCATTAGAGTGCACCAGCCACCAACAGAATGGGAGAAAAATTTTGCAATCTACCCATCTGACAAAGGGCAAATATCCACAATCTACAGGGAACTTAAACAAATTTACGAGAAAAAAACAACCCCATCAAAAAGTGGGTGAAGGATATGAACAGACACTTCTCAAAAGAAAACATTTATGCAGCCAACAATCATATGAAAAAATGCTCATCATCACTGGTCATTAGAGAAATGCAAATCAAAACTGCATTGAGATACCATCTTATGCCAATTAGAATGGTGATCCTTTAAAAATCAGGAGACAACAGATGCTGGAGAGGATGTGGAGAAATAGGAATACTTTTACACTGTTGATGGGAGTGTAAATTAGTTCAACCATTGTGGAAGACATGTGGTGATTCCTCAAGGATCTAGAAACAGAAATACCATTTGACCCAGAAATCCCATTACTGGGTATATACCCAAAGGATTATAAATCATTCTATTATAAAGACACACGCACATGTATGTTTATTGTGGCACTGTTCACAATAGCAAAGACTTGGAACCAACCCAAATGCCCATCGATGATAGACTGGATAAAGAAAATGTGGCACATATGCACCACGGAATATTATGCAGCCATAAAAAGTAGGAGTCATGTCCTTTGCAGTGACATGGATAAAGCTGGAAACCATCATTCTCAGCAAACTGACACAAGAACAGAAAACCAAACACCACATGTTCCCACTCATAAGTGGGTGTTGAACAATGAGAACACATGGACACAGGGAGGAGAACATCACACACTGGGGCCTGTCAGGGGGTAGGGGGTTAGGGGAGGTATAGCAGGGGGTGGGGGGATTGGGGAGGGATAGCATTAGGAGAAATACCTAATGTAGATGACAGGGTGATGGATGCAGCAAACCACCATGGCACACGTATACCTATGTAACAAACCTGCACATTCTGCACATGTACCCCAGAACTTAAAGTATAATAATTTCTTAAAAATATTATAGCTTTAAAAATTAACATTAATTCATTATCATTAAATATCTAATCAGTATTTAAATGTCCCTAACTACTTGATTGTCCTACAAAATGTTTATATTATTTTGTTTTTTATTTTGTTTTATTCGGGATGCAAACACTGCATTTGGTTAATGTCTCTTAAGGCTCATTTAAGGCATTTCTCATACAAATCTTCCTTTATTGCAGTTTATCTGTTTAAGGAATCAGGCTGTTAATCTTGTAAAATTTCTCTCAGTCTGGATTTTGCTGATTGCCTTCCCTTGGTGCTGTGTAACATGTTCCTCCATCCTCTGTAGTGCCTGTAAACTGGCAGTTAGAGCTAGAGGCTTCATCTGACTCAGGCTTCATGCTGGAGTTGGTGGAGTGGCGGGGGCGGTGGGGGGAATGTATGTAGATGGCAATCTGTATTTTAACAAGCATACTCTTTTTAAGTAAGTTATTTGTTATTATCAATATTCATGGAACTGACATTAGATATCTATATGGAAAGGAGAAAGCTTTAGAGTTTAGAGCCATCATTATGAAACTCTAATAGACATCAGAATCAACTGTGAAGACTTATTTAAACAGATTCCTGGGCCTCGACCTTGGAGCTTTTTATTCAGTGAATATGAGATAAGGCCCCAAAATTTGCATAAATAACAAGCTTCCAGGTAATGCTGATGCTGCAGTTCTTAGAACCACATTCTGTGAACCTCTGCTTTAGAGCAAAGTGGGTCTAACATTTGAGGAAGACTCTGACATCTAAATACCTAGGAGAAAATTCTTCTTTTGCCACATGACAGTTGAACAGGCTTGGGAAACTACATAACCTCTCTAAGCCTCAATTTCCTCATTTGTAAAATGGGGTCAATCATAACACTGCTCACCTTAGATACAGTGGTAAAAGGGTTAAATGAAATACTATACCTTTATCATTGAGCCTTGTCAATAATCAATATTCAACAAATGTGGTGGTAGCTGTAATAATTATTACTATCAATATTTTTATTCCTTTGCTGGTTTATAATCTACAATTAGAACATGAGAAATTACTGGCCAAGCAGGGTGGCTCATGCCTGTCATCCCAGCACTTCAGGAAGCTGAGATGGGTGGATCATCTGAGGTCAGGAGTTCAAGACCAGCCTGGCTAACATGGTGAAACCCCATTTCTACTAAAAATACAAAAAATTAGCCAGGTGTGATGGTGCGCGCCTGTAATCCCAGCTACTCGGGAGGCTGAGGCTGGAGAATCACTTGAACCCAGGAGGCCGAGGTTGCGGTGAGCTGAGACTGCACCATTGCACTCCGGCTTGGGCAATAAGAGCAAAACTCTGTCTCAATAATTAATTAATTAATTAATTAATTAATTAAAATAAAGCCATTATCTCCTCGGAGCCATTAGACTTAATAATAGAGCTCTAGCAACTCTTCTAGGACTGGGCACAGTGGCTCACGTCTGTAATCCCAGCACTTTGGGCCGAAGCAGGTGGATCACGAGGTCAGGAGTTCGAGACCAGCCTGGCCAACATGGTGCTAACCTGTCTCTACTAAAAAAAAAAAAAAAAAAAATATATATAAATATATATATAAATACACACAAAAATTAGCCAGGCATGGTGGCATGCACCTGCAACCCAAGCTACTCCAGTGGCTGAGGCAGGAGAATCACTTGAACCCAGGAGGCAGAGGTTGCAGTGAGCTGAGATAGAGCCACTGTACTCCAGCCTGGGCTACAGCAGCAAAACTCCGTCTCAAAAAAAAAAAAAAAAAAAAAGAACAACAGGTAGGTACATCCAGACAGTGGGGACATGCATCAGCCCTAGGCACTCTGCCACTCGGGCCTGGACCTGCCCACTTCAACTTGGAGGGCTTCCCAATGCTCCATCCTCTGAGG